>LWCB01002409.1:0-29525 GCA_001630525.1 Coelastrella sp. M60 | reverse complement strand
AAATGCGGGTGACACTCTACCTGAGCTCCGACAGCACCGTATGGGGTGTTGTATGGATGTAGATAGTCACACGGGTTGATACTTTTCGTCAGGTCTTTGGTGATCTTGCTGTACCTCTTTCGTTCTACAGGTGGAAGTAGTGTTTGACAACGCGCTCAATCATGTTCAGAACAATATCAAGGTAGTGACCAGGGAGATGTCTGACAAACTGTGCAGGGTGCCAGTAGCCCAGGTAGTGGCGACCAAGGGCAAGGATGAGACCTCTATCCTTAACCGCCAGTCAAGGGTGAGAACATCTGCTATGAGCTGTTTTGAGAAGTTCCTGGTTGTGGAAATGAGTGCGGCACAAATATCATCATAAAGGCTTGTCCAGACTTGCTGAACCCTGCGAAGCCCTGCGCTAGGACTTTGATTTGGCTGATCAACAGCCAAATGGTGCTGTCCTATGTGCTCTGAGGATATCCTCAGAGTACTTCTGCATATCAACGCTTGTATTACCCTGTCATTTGCAAAGTTTGCAAGGGCCCACATTGCTGCAAGCAGTTGTCTCTGACCCATTATTCCTGATGACCTTGCCGATGCTATCTTACAGGTGCAATTCTACTGCCTTGCTGGACCCCGGTATTCAGTGGATACAATCATGTCAAACTGCAACGGCCGCTGGAACAGGTATCAGTTCAACGATGAACTCGGGGACCACACAATGCCAGGTTTGTCCAGGAAGGGACTCTGTGTTGAGCAAATAGTATCTTACAGGTTACCACAACTTAATCACCACCACTGCCAATGCCCAATTCTTACATCAGTCCCATCAGCAGTTGAGGCATGTACATCCCTTGCATAAAACACCACCAGGGAGGGCAACCTGCAGGCAGCATGACACTTTTGTAGGGTGCAAAAGCAGGCATGATTGAAATCTGGTTGCCTGTACCAGCTTCAACGCAGCAGTGCGTGCGAGATGGTTGGGCAGTGAGGAACATGCAAGCTGTGCTGAAAGAACCCTATCATGTTTGATTACTGAAATACGTACCCCAAAGCAGTCTTGCTGTTGACGGGTTTGTACGTGTCCACTGTCAACGACCATCACCCTGCAGTGTGTTCACACATTGAGCGCACATGTTGAAGTGCAAACCTGATGGTGATTACCATTGTCTTGTGTTGCTATGCAGACATTGAGGTTGAGAAGATTACCTGCTCAAAAGCATACGTGCGGTAGGCGTGAAAGCTGTCGCAAGCGTGTTCAGTAAGGCTCAGAGAAGGGCAATACCAGGATTCAGTATGCTGAGCTTCTTAACTACTGGATGTGCCATCTAAGCATGCAGCCACAGCCTGCTGGTAATTGACTGTTGCAAGATGGTTGTGCAGATCAGATGTGTGCCAGTACTGTTGCTTGTGTAAGAGTTGGTACCAGCCCACTGACGAAGTATGACACCAAGTTGCAGATACTGCTGACAAACTATCAACAGGCAGCTGACAATCCGAGACAGTCAAAAGTTTAGTGCAGACAATTCCATATGCAAGAGATATGCAGCATGGTTGTGGATTGTGCGTGACTACTACAGATGATGAGCTACTTCGGTCATGTTACACTGCAGCTAGTGTGAAAGTCTGAATTTTATCCAATCAGATGTCACAACGGTTGCATCTGTTTGAGCTGGTTGGTAACATGGCTTTGATAGAAGGTTTGGCTCATGCAACAAAGTGAATGCAATGCTGGCTGATGAAACAAGCAAGTGCTGCTCGTACATGGCTGTGTCGATGACAACATGAAAGCTGCAGGGCATATATAAGAAGCACATCAAACACATCAAAATGACAACATGAAACATGCCTGCAAGTCATGTCATGCTAGTTGGCACAGCAGGTTGATGCATCATGCTAGTTGGCATCTAGGTCCGGGCTGGACTTGGCCGCTGCACAAGTGGGCAAGTAGAGGGCTCTGCATACATTCGGGCCAGCTATGTGTTTATGTTGTTGCTTTTACCATGGCAGCACTGTGTATTGCGACTTTGAAAGTGTTTTGTGTATCTAGGGCCACTGTTGTGGATACAGGACCGTTCCTTACAGCGGTGCTCAGTTATCAACTTACAGTAAGTTGATAGGAGCGCCAAAGTCTGCCCAGGCCACACTCCACTCCACTCCAATAACTACTACTACTACTACTACTACTACTACTACTACTACTACTACTACTACAAGCTACCCTTTAAGGGTTATCACCCGTAAGAAGCCAACACATGGCTCATGGGGGTAAAACATACAGCAAAAGACGACGCATAGCCCAGGTTCAACCTGTACACATGCAAGACACAACCATCACAATCAGAACACCAACATGAATTGCCACAATCCGCAACCACTGTACCAACAACAATCCATACTCCAAGTTAGTGATCCACCAAGCTCAGGACTTACTTTATATATATTACCTCAATTTTCTGCAACAAATACAACGGCAACATCTGATAGCTGAGAAGCAACCAAGAGTATGCAATCACAAGTAGAGCCCAGAACGAATAGACACATACAGGGAACAGGGGGGCTGGCACACTCGCTCCTAGGGCACCGACTCCTTCTCTTGATACTTAACATAAATCCTAAATAACAAGAGCTCATCTGCCAGATCCTGTAGAACTGTTACTGCCAGGAGACGGGATCAACAGTATTGGCACTGCTGCTGAAACACATAGCCACATGTATTAACGCTGGGGTAACTGCTTTTGCGCACTACTATCACATCACTATGCCACTCATGGCAGCGTCAAGTGCTTGATGGATGACTTGAAGAATGAGCAGCATGATCCTCCTCGGAAGCATCTTGTCAACTGACTGTACTGACCTGGCACAAGTTGGTATAGCTATAGCCCAGACAAGGCTTGCACAATGATCGACACAGGTCACGGAGTTCTCCAAGCCACAAACCAATCTGGCGTGCGGCCAAGTGTACAACAGTACAGAACCAGCCAAAGTATGACTGGGCGCCCTGCAGTTGAACATCTATTCTACAAGGTTGAACCGTTCTTCGGAAGAACAACAAGGCTAGGACTCCCATTCTAGAAATGTATATCTGGACCCCTCGATATCCAATTCATTGCAGCCGCAGTCTCAATTTGACCTTGTCATTGTGCCTGCAGAAATGTCTGCAAGTGTCAACATCTTGGCACGGGAATCTAGCAGATCAACCCTCCAGCAGCCAGCTAACACCAGCGCATGCGAGCACTATGACAATCATCAGATTCCATTGTTCTGACCGCTGAAGGTCATGTCTTAGAACCTGATGGTGCTGGGAGTGCACACATACTGGCCCTGAGCTGACAACCGCCGGTGAGCAGTTTTGGGTGCCGCTGCTACTGATGGTTTGGCCTGGCTCGCCGAGCTCTGTTTTACATGTATTCTGTATGATGCAACATCCCGTGTATTGCTGTTGCTACCAGCTGCAGCTGGGTTGACTGGCAAAGGTTTGATGCCCGTCCTTCCATTCTTCAAGGCATTATAAAAATACCAGATCCACATCTGTGAGGTCAGCAGCAAAAGTTTGCAGCAATGGCGTCATGAAACAGTAAATGTACAAGCACATCAGCAGCTGCAGTCCTGGCCTGCGTGACATGACAGATGCTGCTTCATGATGCAACCTACTCGCTCAGCCATTGCATGTACACAACACAACTAGTGGTTGACCTACTGTTGCCAAACAGTCATGTTGCAAGTACAAAATCATACACCTAGTTGGCTATCCTGCATATGGCTTCTCCAAGTGCGAAGTCTCATTCACCTCTGGTACTCCTGGGCTGCAGTAGTGCAGACAGTCAGGCACCGCTGACAATCTTGTTCCAACATGGTTGTCATGGAGGGGAGCAGTGATGTTGAAGGAGGGGGTCACGGGTATGTCGTAATGAAGCAAGGTGTCTCTGGCTATCCTGTTGAGGGTTGCTGCATTGACCCATTGCATCTTGGTGTCACGACGGGCAGAGGGTGTCAGAACCACTCTCCCTGTCCGGGGCTTGTACTCATAGCCTGATGATGCAGCAGCAGCAGCAGCAGCAGCAGCAGCAGGAGAACAGCATGAGTCACTGTTACTGGCATGGGATGATTCGAGCCCTTGATGAGCGCCTGTCAGCAGCATGGCTTGTCAGAAATCTTGACAGTATGACCTTTGTTATTGCCATGTGGCTGAAAGCAGTTTATCATTGGTAGTGTACCATAGGTACTGCTCAGAGCATTCTACCTTGCACTCCTGAAACCGTTGTTTCATGTAGCTGCACTGCTTGTGAGGTGCTGGTTTTACACTGCATTTTCAGTGCCAGGATTGCTCTCCATCCGATGTTCTCACCTGTGAGAGGTGTGCAGCTGTTGCTGCTTGTGTTCACGGGGTGCAACGCCGGAGTTTCACGGAATAGCAGATGAGGCCACTCTGCCTTGCTGGCCTACAGACAGAGTGAGTGCTAGTCATTCCAGTGATGCAGTTATTGAGCCTCTGATCAGCAGTCACGAGCAAGCTTCACAGGGTCTTATTTGTAAGAGGGAGCTGGCAATGCAGTGGATAGATTCTTACAACATACACTGCAAGAACGATTGTTAGCGGCCGTCCATGGCTGCAGCACCAAGCTGATTTTGTGGTCAACACTCAATTAACTTGGCAATTCAGTCTGCGTTGCTGGCATCACACCCTCGCTTTCATTTATGCATCTGTTGCTAGCACACCTTGTAGTATGCTCCCAGTGTGTGCAGTGCTGGCTGGTACTGCTGCCCCCACTCATCATTCTTACGGTGCCAACTGCCAACATTGACGTAGAAGATGTCGTGAGGCTCAGCCAGGCGGGAGCGAAGAAGGGGAAGCACACCACCATCAGCAATCTGAAACAACAGTGACATACAGGCTCATCACACAATTGACTGCTTGTTGATCTGCTGTTCTTGCAATGTTTGCTGCCGTCACAACGCTCCGCTGTGTTGACAATGATGCAGGTCAGACACACTGACTGTTCACCTGCAGTGCTGCCTGTCCTGATCTCACCTGGGTGTTGTTCACCAGGCTTGTGGCCAACACCACCTGCACCATGCAGATTCTTCCCCCACCAGGTCCAGTTAGGTGGAAGCAGTTGCTGATGCCATCTGCTGCTGGCTGCTTGAGCAGTGCTGACATGTCAGCTGGATCAGGGCTGACCTGGCACTCGTGCTGGTTCCAGAAATCATACAAGAAACACTGCAGTGCTCTGTACAAGGTCTTGGAGTGAGAGTCCCTGCCAATGGTGAGCAGAAGATGTTGAAAGACACCAGTGACACAACAGCCGTTGGCGAGCTAGGGTATCCCATAGGACTAGGAATAACCCCGGCAAGTAATTTCCTTGCAAGCGTACTGCAAGTGACATCTCAACATCAGCTGCAACAATAGCCAGAGAGCAGCAACCGCAGGAGCAGGCAGTATTATGAACTCAGTCCAGCAGGGCACCATGGCATGTCAGCTTTCTCCAGGACTAGCATACACAGCCATCAACCCTACCCTAGAAGCCACAGTGTCCTGCCCCTCAGATACTTCACCAACTGACAAGGAGACAACTGCAGAACCTTGCCACCTCCCAGTGTCTGAGCATACTCTGCAACAACACATGCAGATGGCAGCATGATACAGTCAGAAGTGTCAAAGAAGTGCTTCAACATGCCATGCAGCTTGCTGGGAGTTGCACTGGCTGCTGCTTGCTTTTCTGAAGGGGTGGAAGTCTGGATGTCTAGGCATGCTGACGCATGAATGCCACATGGGTCAAGCAACAGCTGCGTTTGAGATGATGGGGGAGGGGGGGAGGGCAGGCGATAGCTAGGGATTGAGTTGTCCCTTAGTGACAGATGTCCTGCCTTATTGTATTGAGCTGAATTGATACTGCCGACATTACACAGGCACACTGTGGCAAGCAACCGTTTACAGATCATGCTTTCTGTCCCACCGCTGCTAGAGCCAAGGTGGATCGACCTGCCCAAGATGTCCCAAGATGGCTTCCTGCGCCGACAACTCATCAGCGTTTGATAGACAAGCAGTTTCTGCCACCAGCTATGTGTCTAAAGCTGCAGTACCTGAGAACGAACTATGCACATAGTCCAAGCAGGACCCCTATGCTGCTGCTGTTCAGGCAGCTGATGCCTCACCAAAACTGTGCCTGATTTGCTCAGGACTGCAGACACCCCAGACATCTGAATTTGCATTGTAAGTACAGACCCCGGACCTGGGGGATAAAGAAGAGATAGGAAATATGGCGATTGCCGTGAGTGCTGGTTGAGGTGTGTGGCATGTCATGAACACCCAGCAGCCAATCACACAGTGGACTCTGTTGCACGACACAGTGCAGAGTAGATTGTGGGATGCATGCGGTGTTGTGATCGGAGAAACAGATATAGGACATATTATAAAGCCTATCGAGCTCTCAGCCTGCGTGTGCAACGATGCAAGAGGTGGTCTTTGCTCTTTTCTCACCAGTACTCGCTTGAACTCCTTGGCGAACAGCCGGATACGCAAGAATTGCTGACACCTCCAAATAGCAACGGCGTACTGGGATCTGAACTATACTCTACTGAGCACTGATGCGCAGCTGCGCAGGCAAAGCACAATAGCACGGGCAACAGCCGCGCTGGCCAGCCCTGCCAAGCCATTCCTCAGGCAGTCATGGGCGACAATCAGCATCAGAAGCATAGGTTATCGTCATAATGTCCTCGCAAAGGTGACATACGAGAGGAAGTCGACTGGCGGCATGCCAAATTCAGTTTGGCGCTGGTATTGCTGACAGTCGTCGGACATCCGGCACGGCACAGAGAGAGTGGGGGGAGGATGTGCTGAACAAGACACGCATTTGAGTTTTTCATTATGTAGTTGTGATCTATGTGAGCTTCGTGCACATCTAGGCTGCAGTCTCGTACGAGCCCGTATACTGCTCAGAAGATAGTTTGAGATAACAACGAGTTTCTGAGTATGTTACCAATGGTCTATCAAGTTGCTGTTTGAGTGAGAGATGAATAAACTCCGCCACGACCCGCTCCTTGGTACAGTGTGGTGTAGTGCTTCAGATGAATCGCCCTTCGCGTTAAGTGACTTGAAAACATATGGATAGATACTGTAGTAGACCAGTCTGCGATTTTGCCTCTACAGGCTGTGGGCAGTGGGTCATGCTTTTGCAGGTTGGTTGATATCAGTGTTGCACAGAGCTACCTGATTCTATCAGAGCCAAAAATATCTTAAATGCGTGTTACACATACCATGTGGTGCTCACAAACAAGAACAACCTAGCCACGCCCAGTAGCACGCTAGCACTGCTGGCAGCTGCCATATGTTGATGGCAGTTCAACGTCATAGACGGACTATGCCGAGACTACAGCAGAAAGTACTTCTTAAACACACAAAGCAGCAACAATGGTTGCATTACAGGCGTAAACCGCAGTCATCTGGACGAGAGACTCCCAATCAGTCAACTCATCAGCTGTGGATCCTGAACACAGCGCTCCCAGATGATTGCCCTGTTGCCCATAATCCTGGTAGCACACAACGCCTGACAGTTGCAATACACCTGGCGCAGCTTTCCAGCTGTTGTCTGTTCAGAATCATGCACAAGTGTGTGTCTTTACACATGGACAACGCTGGGTGCTCTCCATGCTGCTGTTGCCTGCTTGAGTGCGCTGTCTGCAGTGAGGGTCATGGTCACAATAGGAGCGCCTCCAGGAAACTGTGTGCTACCCAGCTCAAACCACATCTGGCAACATCACATGGTATGGCAGCAACAGCAGGAGAGGCAGCAGGAGTAATTGACGCACAATCAATTGTACAAACAGTAACACTTGTACCTTATCACAGGTCTTGCACAGCGCACTGCCAAGTCTGTTTGCTCACCTCAATGGCCTCCCTCTCATAAGCCTGTCCATCACAAGCTCTCACAGGATCCTTGAACAGCTCCAGAGTGATGGGACACACAAACTCACTTGGGGGCTCAGCATGAGGTGATGCAGCAGCGGCAACCAGGCCACAGTAAACAACAGCAGCAGGCATGTCACCGGAAACAGCTTGTAAGACTGCTGCAGTTGACGCAATGTTTGCTGTGGCTGTGTCACTGCTATCACTGCTGTGTGTCACCTCTGCAGTTGGCTCACATGGTAGGCAAGCACCAGCGGTTGAAGCAGCCTCCATGCGCTGCAGCATCTGCTTGCTGGATGATTCAGACGTGACCTGCTGGTGATCATTAGAGATAAAAGGATCAAAGGTGACACTGCCACCGCTGCTTCTGCCACTCTCAATGTTGCTGCTTTCCAAGCACCCTGATTTCTTGCTGTTCCAAGCCTTGGGTGGTGGCAGAGTTATGCCATGGGCCTTGGGTCCTGCTGAGCTGGTGCTGGTGCTGCTACTCATATTGCTGGAGTGGCTCACAACATGGGACAACCCCTGCACTCCTGCTGCTGCTTCCAACTGACTGTTCTTGTCATTAGTTGACCCAACCCTTGTTGTTGTCTGCTGCCCGGTGGGTACTTCACTTTCTCTCTGGCTGCTGTGTGTCTGAAGCCTACTGCTGTTGCTACCCAGCTGCTGCTGTTGTGGAACCTGCATTGGTGCTGGTGCAGTGCTGACGACACCCGCAGCAGCCTCTGTGGCCAGCACAATGGCTTGATCCAGGGGCGTTGACATATCCAATATCAGAGTAAGGTCCGACCTGTATGAGCAGCGTTGCCAAGTGAGTTCAGGAGGGGGGGGGGGTACACTATGCGTACAGGCATCAAAACTGAACTTCTGCAAAGCTGCATGCAGCCAGCGTGAGCAGGGGTGTTGCGCGCAGGATTGGTGTACAGACAAGTGGTGGCATTCTGAAGGTGGTGTCACAAGTGATCGTATCAACTACAACCATGGTGGGTTATCACCTTTGCATGTCCCTTGCCAGCATTGCTGCTGTCTTGCCATACTTGTCAGCTGCTTTCCTCAGGTCAGCACGTGCGCCACTGTTGAGGGGCAGAGCAGCAACAACAGCAGCACCCCCTGGCATGGAGGTCAGACTCAGTAGCTTGGCATTGGCACGCAACAGCAGCTTGATCACGCCAACATCACCCTGCATCCAGCAACCTTGAAACAGTGTAAGGGTGGGAAAAAGCAGATGGTCCGCCGAGGAAGTGCCCAAGCTCAGTGCAGGGGCTCTTGCACAGCTGTGTCGCGTGTCATCTACAGCACTCAATGGACCTCCTGGATCCAAGGTCAGTGACCATCAGCTGTTCTGCTGAGGCAATGGAGATCTAGAGCGCTGTTACTCTCCTCATCTCACCTTCATGGCTGCCAGGTGCAGTGGTGTGCTGCCAGCGTTTGCAGCCACCAGTCCCATGGTGTCATGAGTAGTGGCAGCTGACAATGCAGCACCTGCATTGACAAGCTGCTTGATAGCGTACAGTTGCCCACGCCAAGCAGCAACATGAAGCGCCGTCAGGCCTGTGTTGGTTGTGGCGTCAAATAACCTGTAAGCAAACCCGGAAACTTGCTTGAGAACAGCACCACTATGAATATGTGATGCTCAGGAGCAACAGCAGTGCTTTTCTGTTTCTGCAGTTGGTGTGGGATTTTGCCTTTGCTGCACTCATGCGCAAGCACCTGCACTTTCTAGCTCCTGCTGCTTCTACCAGCTCAGCATGCTGCAGCAACACAGTCAGGCACTCCTTCTGTCCAAGCCATGCAGCATGGTGGAGTGCAGTGGCTCCTGTGTTGTCACCCAACCATGCATTAGCACCTGCTAGCAACTGTTGTATTGCTGCTGGTTTGCTCGCTTTCACTGCAGCTATCAAGGGAGTTGTGCCTGCATGTGGGGGCAATGCCCTGTACTCTCGGGTGCTCGTTGTTGTAGTCTGTTTCTTGGCATTGTTTCGTCTAGGTGCTGAGCAAACTCCACTCGCTACATAGATACATGCAAGAGCTGCACTGGTGGAGCTTCTGTGTTGAGTGACAGGGAACATGATGCCAGGTTATAGTGCTGCATATGATTGTTCTCTGGCACCTACCATCACGAGTTTGTGCATCTATTTGTAGAGAGCTAGACATGGGGATGGCAATCGCAGCAGGGAGCTGCACGGCGCCTGACATGACTTTGGTGACTGCTTGGTTGACCTGCAGATTTGCAACAGATACGAAATAGCTAGACTTGATTCAATTCACAAGCGCCTCACAGGTTATGATGAGTTGTGCAGCAGACACCTCAGGGTTCAGCACCGCGAATTACCAACGCTTGGCCGCCTACATGAGCCTGGTGATCCACAAACACTAGGTTCAGCTCCGCTTGGTTCAGCACTGAATTGAGGTTGACATGCAAGATGGCCTCAGGATCATGCACCATGCACACGCTACAGCTGCTCACCTGATTGAACCCCTGTGTGAACTGAGCATTGACCTTGTCCTGCTTCTTCTGTGCAGCCAGCGCTGCGTCCACTGCCTTCTCAACTTCCTTCAATACCTGCAGCATGGAACACTCATTGATGTTATCATGAGACCTCTCCAACAGTCGACATCAACATTAGTGAATGGTGATCGCCTTCCCAATCAAGCTATTCAGCAGGTGTAAGGAGTCACAGCATTATGCTTAAGGTGATATGCGAACATTGTTTTGAGCCCCGCAGGCTGTAACCATTTTGCCAGTACACTGCTCTATACGTCCTGACCGTGAGATGGAACAAACAGTCATTGCTCCAAAATTTGGATACAAGCAAGCACGGCTGCTTGATATCACCATGCTCTATATCATACCAATTGCATATGTGCTGCTGTCAAGCTCGTCAGACGTTACTGCTTACTGTAGTACAGTGTACAATGCAAGCGCAGGTCTTGCCAGATTGTGGCACTGTTTTAGCATGACCTAGTCCCAGAGATGGTCCCTGTCTGTGCTGATGCGTACAGTGCACCCGATTTATCCTGACAAATTACCTCTACATGTCCTCCTTGGGCAAAATGCCACAGATTCTCTCCAGCTCGCGAGTGGGCATAGACAAGCTGTGGTGTCTGCTGCAAGGTTGCTTGTATCGTCTGCGAGAATGTGCAAGCTGCTTGTGGGCACCTGCCTTTCTGCCTGCAGATCAGCAGTGGGGGATGCGCACCTGTGTGTCTCCTGATAAGACAGCCTGGACCAATGCCAGCTCGTCTGCCTTCGCTTCAGCCTTCCCTTGTATTGACACGTCATTTCCCATCTGATCGTATGCTTGTGAGATGTTCCTTGATGGCGAGCGTCAAGTTTGACCTTAGTCACTACAGTGCTTGCTGACAACACCGTCAGACTGTCTGTGTGAATCCTCAGAGCTCGTAGAAGCGGTACTAGTTACAGTTTAATCAAGCACCGAGGCGCTTGACTGCGCGCTCATCCACTTGCCGAAGGACGCCTAACCATCTGACCTTCGTCACCAAGGGCTTTGCAGCGCGACCCACCGCACCTGTCATCGCTGCTGCAGTCAACAGAATGTCAGCTGCATTATTACCTCGCCGTTTGTGAGGCTGAGCACCACCGCTGCACCAGTGACTGAGAGGGTCCCTACCTGGTCGTAGCAGATGCGGACCTACACGTGAAACGTCGACTCTACTTGCAGCCGGCATATGTTTTTATTGAGTTGTGATAGAGGATTGAGTAGGGTGATTAACAGAGTGTGTTACAGCAACTCAGCAACATGAGTGCCAAAACTGCAGCACTGCAGCTGACAGTCTGACAGGTTGCCCCTTGACAATTCTTGCACAGCTTTGCCTGAAGGCCGCAGGTGCCAAACTTGACAGAAGCACCTTTGCAAACACGTGAATCTCATGGCAAGTCGGCTGCCATCCGTCTGGCCAGGAGACAATGGACAGATGTGCTTGTATGGTGCACTGCTTGATTGAATGGCAGCAATTTCAACCACCTGGCGAGACTGGTTTGGCTCTGCTGTAAATCAACATACAGGCCCAACAGTGTAGCCTGTTTTCCGTGTTGTGTCCCAGCAGTGTCTGTCACAACGAGACATAGGCTTGCCCCGCTTTGAGCAGCAGCGCCAGCCATTCACCAACTGGAGTTCTGGCATGCAGTTTGTTGTCGTCACCAGGCAATGACAGTCTGCAAACTACAGATCTTCGTAATGCGCCACCAAAACCATGTGATTTACGGCTTTCTGGACAAAAGTACGCACCATGCGGCATGAGCGTGGTGATTGCTGCTGCTACTGCATTCGATGTGCTGCATAGTCCGCTGGCAGCCACTGGTGATCGCAACACAAATGGCCCCTTAGAAGCAGCAAGATCATCAGATTATTGTTGTAAATGCATGTATGCTGCTGCATGAGCCAGATCACCTGTTCTTTTCACAACATCTGCTTTTATCAGTGTTTACCTGCAGATGCCTTGTTCAGGTCTGTGGTACGGTCTCGCTAGTGGCAGATTGGTTCAAGCCGCAGTGCGCTGGCATGTACAACATGAGCTGGCGAAGGGTGGCGCCACAGGTACTGCAGCAGCTTGTGCAATGCAGTGTCTGCTGCTTTGTAGAGCCTGAACATCATTGCGATGACGCTGTAAGCTTCATAATTATGGCTGAGCTTCCAGTAGTGGCATAATCTGTTCACTGTACTGCGTAGCCCTGTAGCAGACCTGGCCACAGGTATGCCAGGCTGGCCACAGCGCTTGATGCGCATATGCAACTGATTGTATACTTGAGGTACGTGCATCGGACTCTTGGAAGATACAACCACCAGTGCCAGCCATCCAGTGTGGCAACCTCACACGACATCCATGCGAGAGATGCGAGCTAAACAGTATGACATCACCCAGGACTGTGACTTGACTCTCAAAGGGTCAGATTCGGCACAATCGCCATACCTTGGAGCTGACAGTGGTGTCAGGTGCACCCCATCACAGCACTGAGGGTGCCTCAGCAGAAGAAGACAATAGGCACCGCGCGCTGTAAAGCGGTCCTTGATAAGTGAACTGGCATCACTGTGGCACTGTGTCAACACAATTTGAACTTGAAACTTTCCCCAGTCATGGTGTGCTTGCTCTGACAGATAGTCCGGCAGTCACATGGTTTGCAGAGATAATTGACAGTTGAGATTGGGGTCGCATGCTTTGCCCGATGAGCTCTGTAGTGCCAGCGCTCCAACCCTGGGGCTTTGGCACCCAAGGCGCAATGAAGTGAGCAGCTAGGGCGTCAGAGGTGGCGCAAGGGAGGAGTGTTTGAAACAACTGAAGTTACTCTTCAACTGGAAACGCTTGTTGCAACGATATACTGCAGCGTTGCTTTCAGAACAAAGACAGCAAGAGGTCCCGCGCTGAGCACAGGTGTATCAAGTTGAGCCATGGGCAGTTTGATAAAATTCTAGATTGCTACTATTGCTAGATCACTGCTGGGTAGTGATGATGGGCGAGCTAAACCGTTGGCAGCAGGAGGCATTCCTGGAGAACCTGGCCGGGCTTTTCATGGAGGAGACCAGGAGCGATCTCACAGCAGAAGAGAACGAAGTGATTGACTTGTGCTGCGAAGGTTCCTCGTTTAGCAACGACAATGATGCTGAGTCCGCGGAACAGCTTGACATGCTGTTGACAGCGGCTGAAGCCAAGGGAAAGCCCATTAACCTGAATCTCACCAGCTCTTCGGGCGCCACCCCACTGGTTATGGCAGCTTTGAGTAACGGGATTGAGCGTGTACGTGTGCTGCTGAAGCATGGTGAGTTGGCCAGCACAGGGTTCCTGCTGATGCGCTCAGCGTCACAGCAAGATGACAATGATGCCACAAGATGCAGCAACAGGTGCTGACGGGAAACAGCTTGTTCCGTACGACAGGAGCAGACGTGAATGTAGCGACGCGCCAGAACGAGACAGCCGTGCACATTGCTGCCAGGTGAGTGTGTCTGTGTGCTGGATCCCTTGCAGTAGCCTGAGCGAGTTTCATTATACAGACCTGACATAACAGCAAGTGCAGATGCATGTCACTGCACGAACGCTGATCAGAAGCATTGACTGACCATCTTGTTTTCAGGTATGGATACCTGGAGGTTCTGCAGCTGGTGCTTGAGGCCGGAGCCAACCCCTTACTACTAGACTGTTCAGGCCAAAGCCCTCTAGCAGTGGCTCAACTGCCAAGGAGCAAGCTGACTGACCGACCTGGATCAGCACCACGTAACAAGATAGTGGCGCTGCTCAAGGAGCATGTAGCAAAGTGAGAGGTGACCTCGCCATAGCCATTCTGGCAATAACCATTTCCCCCTAGCTAAACTGTCTAACTGTGCATCCCTTTGCAAACGCCACCCCCATGTACTTGAAGATCCTTGACGCTCAAACTAGCAACTCACAATCAGCACTCTCTTGTACCCCTGCAGTCTGACATCACACCTTTGCACTTGTCATGTAACTCATGCAGGTATAAGAACCACTTGAGGCAGCGGACCAGCAAGGCCAAGCATAACAGCGGCAGCACGAGCGACAACAGCAGCAGCTCCACGGCAGCAGCCAGCGCTCTTGGCTCTAGGCCTGCAGCTGACAACACCTGTGATCATTGTGGTCAGACTCCTGAGGGCTGCAGGGTTCAGAAGTGTGGCAGGTGTGGCCTCAGAGCCTACTGCTGCAAGGAGTGTCAGAGAGCAGACTGGCCAGTGCACAAGTTCCCCTGTAATCAGGTATGAAATTGTGGGATGTGATATGCATAGTGAGTAATGACAGCCAGCAAGTCTTAGTAACTCCTTCCTTGATAACCTTTCTTCTGGGTCACCTTTCTGGCTGTAGCTGTTGCACCTGGCCGCTGCTGTTTGCCGTGTGAGACTCGACAAGATATGCGATTGTCAGGTGCAGTATACGCTACGGATGAAGTTCTGGTCTCTACAGGTGTCAGTGAAGAAGGCTTTCTGTGGTGGTTGCTTGGCCTCCCATGTTGTTGTTTGATGTCCATGTCGTATCCAGGTTGCCGATGTGAAGGAGCGTGTCAAGGAGATTTTGGATTGCTCTATTAAGCCAACAGAGAGGATGTACAGGGCTCAGACCATAGGTGGGTCTGGACGACAGATGACTCAGACAGCTGGTGTGTGTCTCAGCTGCAGTAACTGCTATTGGTCACACCTCCACATCATAAGATGACACACATAACACTTGAAGGCGTGCGTCAGACCAGTTGGCTGGTGTATGTGTTAAGAGGCGTGTGCCTGCAGTAGAGCCTTTGCAATGTTGACCAGGTCCGTGTCTGACACCGTGTACCTGCCGGCTGAATGGACTCCTAAGGTTTGATCAACATTGCAAGGGTTCACTCCTGAATCAACTACTCCACATAACACACCGTATTGAAGGAAAATATCTTCTGTCAGACAGACCCAATCTACTAGCAGCTGCCGCAAAATTGCGATGGCTTATGTGAACGCTCATGTATGATTTCTTGCAACCCGGTGCTCGTCATGGCGGCGTTTTCTTTGCTAATTTTTCAATCATTGCTAGGTAGCAAGCCTGAGCTCCAGCAGGTTGCTTTGAACACCAAGGTCATCCCCCAGCTGCTGGCAGCAACAACATCAGATGAGCCCATCATGGACGGATACCTGCCTAGCCTGGTGGCAGTGATGGGGCTCATCATCAATCATTGTGGTGAGCATCACTGAGTTGAGGCATTATGTGGCGATCTGTCTGACCGCCACCTGCTGAACCTGGATGCAGCAGTGGCCTCCAACGGTGATGCTTGTGTAGGTCACTAAGGTTCATAAAGCTGCTTGCTTGCAGTGATCCACCGCTACTTATAGCATAGGCTGGACAGCCGCTCTTCTTCATGGTCTAGGTGTAGTGACAACCTTTCTCAGATGGTGTATGTAACCTCGTCAGCTGTAGCTACACGTGAACAACTCTGCAGTACTCTGCCATACTCCTGTGCCAGTCCCTGCAAGGTTCTTATGTACCTATACACCTTCTCTACATCAGTGTATTGTGTCGCTTGCTGCAGTTTCTCCTCCTCCTATTCCCACTCGTGATCAACCAACAGTGACACTGCTCCCTGAAGCCGTGGAACAGTTTGTAGCAGCAGGTGGACCTGTTGTACTGCTCAAGGTGGGTGGGACACTACACAGCAGCCACGGTGAAGCTGCAAGTGACGCATCAGCAAGCCATTGTCTTGCTTTTGCAGGTGCCACAGCCGCCAACATTCAGCTGCAGACATCTTATCAAAAAGCGACGCGTATAACCATGATCCACTGCAGTATGCCAGCACAGGGTGCTTACTCCCATGTAGACATGGTGCATGTTGAGCACTGAGATGATTCATTGACTGATGTGCAATCACATGCTGCAGACTATTGCTCGTGGGGACCTGTGTGATGATCAGCGTGTTGATGCTCTCAGGTGTTTGAGCGGTGTGCTCAGGTTGTGGCAAGGTGCGCATCACACGGTTGAAGATGACGAAACATGCATGCTTGTAAGTAGTAGCAATGCTTGTGATCTATCTGTTTTTGATCAGGTGCACTGCGGCATCACAAGATATCACAACGTCTGAAGCATCATCGTAATTTACATCTGTTCACGCTAGCTACTAGCTGTGCTGGTAGGTTCCTGCTGCATGATGCACAACTTAGTTGGCAGGTGTCATGGTCAATGAGAAGCTGATTCATAGTGCATCAACGGTTATGTTCTGCTTTCGGACTGTTTTGTTCAACAGCTTCAAAGCCTTTGGTGACCAAAGGAGCTGCAACTGAGATTGTGCAGCTGATGGCTCCCTTTGTGGAGCACCACAGCAGCAAGGTACTCACAAATGCAGCATTCTGCTTATCACAGCTGCTGAAGACAGAGCAGCTCCTGATACAGAAGCAGCAGGAAGCACAGCGTGAACAGGCTGATGTGGCTGCCAATGATCGTGAGGTTTCTCCTGTAGCTGCAGCAGTGTTGGATCATGTTGATCTATGGAAGTTTGCTTGTCCACTGGGGAAGCCACCTCGAGTCAGCAGTGACAACTTCTACCAGGTGAACATCAAGAACATCTTGGGGCAGCACATAGACCCTCTGCTGGAAAACTCTATTGCAGGGCACAGCATGCTCTAATTCTATTCCTGCATGCCGCAGTGGTTGATTGCTTGTAAATAAAGCCAAACACACCGGCACAATTGTTCATCAATCCTTTAAGGGGCATTCTTGCTGTCTTCTGTTCCTGTCCAGGCCTGCATGGAGTTCTTCCCTATGCTGTTGCATAGTCGCCCAACCTACAAGGCTCTCAAGTCCAAGCAGCCGAGACTGTTACGACAGCTGTTTGACAACGCTGTCAACGGCATGGCGCTAGCGATCCCACAAGGCTGGGCAGCCAGCTTGGAGCTGCTGCATCTGGTAAGGGATGTGGTGAGGAGGTGGTTAGCATCATGATGCTGACATGGGTCTTTTGCATCAGGTGTCTGCACCTGATGACATGGGGCACAAAGCTGAGTACTGCAGCCAAGGTAGCTGGTACAAGGCAGCCTGATGTGTTGCACTGCAAAGCGGTGACAACCAGCACGAAGAGACAGACACTCTCCAAGGTTCTTTGCTCGATGGTTGTGTGTTTGTGGTTATGTTGTTTTGTGCAGCTATACCGTCATGGCGGCCTTGAGCTACTGTCCAGAGAGCTAAGACCAGTGGTGTTGCAGTATCCTGAGGAGTGGGAGCAGAGCCACAAACGCAACGGTCAGATGCTGCTGAGCACTGCACTGTTTGTAGGGCAGAAGTGTCTCTGTGCTCATGTTGAGCACCTGCTGCTGCTTGTGAGGCTATATAGCCTCATATATGCTGGATGCCAAGTACGAACAAGGGAGGACCCCCACAACAGAAGCTGTTGCCTCACATCAGATCTGATCTCATGCGTGTGCACAACTATCATATCATCACAGCCCTACTGACTTGTTATTGGTAGCCTGCAGATGAGACTGAGTTCACCGGCAATGTTGGCCCTGGTGAGACTGTTATATGCAGGGCGCTGTTTGTCAGCTGCATCCTGGATGCTATTGAGCACGATCAGGAGCATGTGACGGTGAGCAGCAAGACTAGAAGCGCCCGCATCAACTCGCGGTATCTGCACGCTTGCACACCTGAAACTATGAATGCACAGATAAAATCTTAGACTGTTATTGCCTTAGTAGTGACCTGCTTGTTGTGTGTCATCGTTCTTCCCAGATTGATACCGGACGTGTGAGGGTTTGGAGGGCTGCCTGCTTGGTGCTGCATGCCTGCTGGGATGCTGTACCTGAGCTGAGAGTGACGTGTCAGTCATTTTCATCTAGGGTGCAGGATTACATGAGAATGAGGTGAGCTGCGAGTACTCGTCTTGCATGGTATTGTTACTGCAGTTTTCGTGGTGTAATGAAACATCTCAAATCGCCACGTAGGCGAACTGCACCAATGAGTGCATATTCCTGCCTCTCAGTGTGTAGCTGGCTAGCTGGATGATGGTTACGAGTGTCATGAGAGGTTTCGAGTTTGCCTGCTTGTTTGCAGAGCGAGGCATGGTACATGCGATGCTGTTGAGTGGTTTGTGATACCATATGCACAGCTGCCGTGTGCACCTCATGTATAGGCGAGTGTACTTGCCACTGGAAAGTATTTTGTGTGTTTTCTGTCGATTCTCTGTTGTCAGGGGTGGCAAAGACAAAGAGATATTGAAGAGCATCATGTTGAGGATGACATCATGGTACTGGTGCAAGAAGTCAGGGGTCACCTTTATGGATCAGGAGGAATATTTGGCAGCAGTTAAGAAGGATCCTGCAGGGACAGAGGCACTGAAGTATGTGCGGTCTGGGCAGAGGCCCAGTAGGAGGGTCTGAAGGATCTGTTGTGGAAGTCGCCAGCTTACCAGTCGCCCTTCATCACAGCCTCGGCCAAGTCTGTGAATGGTTGTGCAGCACAATTCTGTGCATGACGTGATAGTTTGTGTAAGCAAGTGTTTTCAGGTCCATCAATACATGTTCTCTCATGTTTGTGATGATACAAGCTTTTGGTACACAGCTGCTGTGTGCTGAAGCTTTGTGCAATAGCCATGCTGCTGCTACAAGATATATGTGAAAGACACTGGCAGCAAGTTTCCGTACAAGCATTGAGAGTTGTTTGTGACAATGTTTCTGGTGCTGCATGTGACAATGTTTCTGGTACTGCAGTATTTGTACACCTCTCAAGCTGATGAGGGTGTCTGGGTCGGGTGCTGCTGTCATCATCATCATCATCATCATGTAGCTGGGCTAGCAGCTAATGGTGTATGACGCCGCATTGCTACCAGCTGGTACTTTCTGCAGCTTACAGTATAACACCATTGTAGATTGGGTCTGCATATCAATCTTATGGCTTACAGTCATTTTGAGCCTTACAAACAGTCACCATTAAATGTTTCACAACTGATTGTGTCCTTTTTATGATGATAAGTACTAGTAGCCATGAACCAGTTCAAGTTCACAGGGTCTGCTTGATGATGTCACATGATGCAACTGCAAATGTTTAATGGTCTCTGCAGCAGCAGTGATGGAGATGATGACCCTGAGTAGGATGTCACTTGGAGAAAATGTTATGGTTGAATCTGGGCAATGCGTCATTTTTGTCTTGTTTTGTGTTCCCATGAGCCATGTGCTGGCTCCTTACAGGTGAAAACCCTTGAAGGGTAACCTGCTAGCGGTAGCAGTGATCAAGTTGGAGATAATACGCTGGTTTTGCTGTGAGATGAACTGGTATAGGTAGCAGGTTGCAATTGAATCAATGGACCTAGCAAGACCTTGGGGACCAGGTTTAGTGCTCCCATCATGCATGAGCTATCGCAATGATTGGCTACCTCCTGGCAGGAAGGAACACTATTATTATATAGTATTGTTATTTGCTTTCTCGCGTGCATGCACCCGACTTTCAAAGTTGATTATATATATATGCAGCAGCAAGCGCCCCCCATCCTTACTATGAAACAATTGCATTTGACAGTCAGACAGGAATCTGCGTGGGCTGACGGTGTCGAGGTGTGCGACTTGCAACACTTCCATAATCTCCGTTGTTTCCACTCCACTGTCATGCTGAAACAGTTGAATAGATGCGGCTTGTTTCTGTTGTGATAGGAGCCGGGCACCACGGGGAGTGACGGCGCAATTTGCTACCCTCGGTTCCATCGCCTGCTCATGGCTATGTCAGTGCTACCGGTCTGCAACAAGGAACGGTAGGGGGTGTTAAGACGTTGGGAGACCGTGTCGTGCACCTTCCCTCCCTCAAGTTACACAGGCATCTGTTGAAGGCGCCTGGCGTAGGCATACTCCGTTTTATCTGCGACAAAGTAACTGTTCAGCCAACCCGGCTCACTTGGCACTATAGTAGCTACCCACCAAGTTACCAGCTCAACACCAACAATGGTGACGCACACAATGAGAGACAAAACGGTATTATAGAAAGATCATTGCTGCAGAAATTTCTGTCAAACTGAGTTCGTTCCACCTTTGCTCCTCGCATATATATACATAATGGACAAGACAGGAGGGCAGCAAGCACACAGACAGCAAGCGAGCATGTGATCATGCAGCAAGCGTGCAAGTACACTGGTGGCACACAACAGCAATAAGCGCCATGGCCTTACCAAGGCAGAGCTATAGACAACGATACAAGGGAGGCACAAGCTGCCTGGCAGCAGTGCACCAAGTGCGATGGAGGGCAGCTCTCACTAATTGATGACAGAGCATGTTGACGAAGCAATGTCAGATGATCACAGTGGCAACAGTATATTGGCACTCATTGTGTGTGTGCACTACATGATCATAATAGTCAGATCCACATTGCCAATAAGCAATAAATCGAACACCCAGAATACCTGTTGTTGCATTGCTGCACTTGGAAAACTGTGGGGCTAATGTGATAATGAACCCCTCATTGCCAGTAAGGGCAGGCAGACCAAGCAGTGCTTCTACACAAAAAATGTTCAGCACATTCAAACCAAAGCTGCCAGCAGTTATAGGCCAATGCAAATCAGCCAGCCAAATGGCTTTCACCAAATTCAACTACAACAATCAAGTTCAATGGACCGAGCGGTGGCTCAAGTCCACATATAACTAACCAATGACAGCTGAGCAGCAACAAAGAATACCAATGTAATCAGTCTCATCTGGTCACACAACTATGGGACAACTTTTCTCCTGTGTGACGCCTGCCACTGCCACACTGCAGAAATCAGAATAGAGGCATGCTGTGAGATGCAGGTAGTCAGTTGTTTCATCACACGGGCACAGCTGAGGTTCAATGGCCTGGTCAATCATAACAAATGTATCAGAGGCAAATACTAATGTGTCTCTGCAGCATACCAAGGTAACAGCAACCCAGTAACCACAGCCTGGCAGGTTCAGCTGGTTCCATCTGCAGCCTGTTGTTCGCAACACTTAATGGGTGGCACTGCTGCACTTGCTAAACTTGGCAGTTTGACCATGCTCTCCAACACCTATCCACGGGGCCAAAAGTGTTTCGCTTCAAGAACTCACAAGATCACATGACAGCACTGAGGTGACTGCAACAGAGAGTACAAGAGTTCATACAAAAATCAAATGATCAAAGCAGATCGATGGCATACAATGATCAGCAGCTTAATTGTGCCATGTCAACTCAGCCACGTCATCGTTGCCTGCAGTCCTGACGGTGCAGTACCACAACCACTACTTGACAGCAACATTTTCACACAGCAGGGCAGTCAAGGCTATCTTGCCGCAACAACGTATATGGCAGACAGTCTCAGTGGGTGCAGATTGAAGTCAACGGTATAATCAGTAATAGGTGGCTCCATCATGGCATACCACACGCTTCACACCATACCACCAGTTCCCAGTTATTGTATCTCAGACATGTACCAATTTACTCTATTTCATAGACAGCATGCAGCCCAGATGGCACATCCACAAAGTGATGACAGGTCTACTTCAAGCTGCTGGCTGCAGCTGCTGAAAATGCACCACAATCATGTTGCTGCTGCGCAGGACACTTGTTGGTGCGCAGACCCAACAGTCCACCACACTTCTTACTGCAGGTGCTTGGCCTGCATCTTCTATCTGCACCACATCTGCCTCCTGGACAACAGTCAGTGTCAGCTGTGCAGGATTCTCCTACATGGCTGCATGTGTGCGGCCTGGTGCATCTGCCATTGTAAGAGTGGAAGCTCCATCTGCACACTAGGCCGGAGCAGCACACACCGCCACCCTTGCAGTTACCACAGGGCTCTCCTTCTGTGCGGCAAACATCATCAGGCTTGCAGCCGTAGTAGTTCCTGCCACTGATGGAAGTTGGCTTACAGCTGTTACCGGAACAGCACTGATCAGTGCAGCCTGGTCTTGAGCAAGGGATGCAAGGCAGCCAAGAGGCTGTGCAGGTCTGCAAGCAGCAATACACACACTTTGTGAGTGGTATGAATTCAGATCAATGCTGCGTCTCTGTGCATTGCCATACTACTGCATTGCCATACTACTTTCCATATGCATACGTCTGAATATTATTACTATGACTATTTGATTGCACAGGCCCGTCTAAGGGACAGATGATACGCATGCTTGATGCAGCACTGAGGCCTGTTGCTATTGACTTGCAGTACATGGTCAAGGTCGGGTCACAGTCCATGTCCTCATGTAGCGCATTCTCTCAACTCACCCCTGATGCGCAAATCCCTGAGCTGCACTTGCTTCCAGCATTGAAGGTGCCAGACTGAGCAGCACACTGCTGAGACGTCACATCATAACAACCCTGCCTTACACAGCAAGCAGCAGCTGCAATTGAACAGAAGCTTGCAGTGCACTTGCCGTCCTTTTTCCATTGCCCACGCTGCTGCAGACAAGAGGCCTGTGTGATGTCCTCAAGGCAGGTCTTTCTGCTGGCAATGCAACAGGCACCCAGAGCACCTGGAGGTACAGGGCTGGGTGAGGGAACAGGACTGGGTGATGGAACAGGACTGGGAGAGGGGGCAGGAGCACACAGCCCTGGTGCACAGGTGCGGTCAGCGAAAAATTGACCACCCAGGCCCGCACATGTGGTCTCCCTTTGGTTGTTTCGGCATCCTCCGTTTCTGAGACAGCATGCGCCTGTTGTTGGGGTAGCACCACAGATGGCTAGGGAGCAAGGCAGGTTACTCTGGTACTGGCCCTGGCACTGGTTCTGAAGGATCTGACTGCAGGTCCCATCACGATTGCAGCAGGAACCAGCAACCTGCAGAGCAAAGGTGCAGAGGCATCCAGCCTGAGTAAGGGTTGAATGCAATAGTGTACTGGACAGCTAACACCCAGACCTGATGCTGCAGAGAAATTACAACTCTAATGTTGTATAGATGTCTAACGCACTATGCATAGTATATGCAGCCAGCTGGAGCTGATTATAAAGCACAAATTGCATCTTTGACCACCTACCACTGTAACAGCACTGGAGTCCTTGTTGTTTGATGTGTCAGAGTCATCATCAGCAGTGACATTGACCCGATTTGTGTATCTGCCCGGCCTGTTTGCCTTCACTGTGACGCTGATCAACCGAGTCTCTGAGTACATCATGCTGGGGAAGATGCAGGTGATGACAGGGTAGGTGATGGCACAAGATGAACCTACAATGCAGCAGATTGAGTCCTTCTTTACAACGTGATTGACTGACTGATGATGATGACTCAATGTTCATATATTACGCATGCGCTGCGCAGCACGACGTGCGCAACAACTTTGTCATACATAAGCACGGTGCACAGCCTTTTCACATGGTGTGCAGGATAAACAAACTGATTGAAACTCTCATGGTGCAGATACAATCAAGCAAAGCTCGCTGTGCAGCAAGACCAGGCTCCTAGACATTAAGAAGAATTGCCATCTACAAACCTGGTGGCTAACTTATTCTGCAATAATGGTAAATGTTGTGCCATCTACAACCCTGGTGGCTAACTTATTCTACGATAATGGTAAATGTTCTTGCTCTCACCTGGCTCCACTGCTACCAGCTCCAGTCCTGCTGGCAGCGTGTCTGTCACCACAACATTGTTTGCACCAGCAAGACCATCTTCAATACGGACTGTCAACTCGAAGATTATGTCTTGGCCAACCACCTGAGCTCCCCTGGGACCAGACTTGGTAACAGAAACATCTACAACGCTTGTAGGATTAATGGGCTTGTCAGAGCAGTAGCCAGGTTCGCCAGCAGCCTCGAGCTCATCACCATGATGGCAGTATGGCTCGTTGGCTGGGCAAGTGCAGGTGATGGTGCCTCCACAAGCATCAACCACTGTGCCGCACAAGCCTTGATAACTGTTTGCACAGGTTCTGCACACTATCTGCACCAGAAATGAAAATTACTTGTGTCATTTATCACACTTTTGAGATGCATCACTTGTTTCTGCATATGCCATCTGTTTGCAAGCACATAGAGCAGTGACCAAGAACGTGTCAAGGCGATATCTTGTTTAGTGTAGGTAGGCTGCCAACAACAGCAGGCTGGTTCCAAGCTTTGCACCAGCCTAAAATTGAGTCAATACGCAACCAACTGCAAAACTGAGATATACTGTATAGGAAAGTTTGTCTCACCTGCACTGTCTTTTTATCTGAGTCATTGCTATCATTCCTGTCCCCTCTTGCCTCAACACTGGCAGTGTTGGTAATGCTGCCTGCCCTGTTGCCCTTGACTGTGATGGTGATTATTCTGGTTTCAGCCAATATCATCCTCCCAAGGTTGCAGGTGATGGTGCGTCCCTCCACATCACAGGGCTCAACAACACCGGAACCTACGTCTGTGGCAGTGATGGCGGCAGAGCAGCATGCTGGTGATAAGGAACGCCCTTGATAAGTACATACACGTGGTAAAATGATCAATTTTCTCCCGTGTTCAGAAGCTGTGCAGCTGCACAGAGCTGTTTGCGTTAGACATATATAGCAATGTTGAGTTCTTCAATCAGGTGCAAGTTGGCAGCCATTATGCACTGTCATAACACACAAAACAAACACACAGGTACAGCCTGCAGGTAATAGTGCTCACCAGCAGCAGTTGATATCAGGTCCAGTCCAGCAGGCAGGTTGTCATTTACCACCACAGAGTTTGCCCCCTGAGTGCCCTGCTCCACCCTCACAAGAAGCTCAAAGTCAAACTCAGCACCAACAATCAGTGGAGCATCAGGGCCATTCTTGGTGATGGAAACGTCCAAGATGTTTGTGGGGTCGATATCTTTATCAGAGCAGTAGCCAGGGTTGCCAGCAGTAATAAGCTGACTGCCCTGGATGCAGAAGGGCTTATCCAGGGGGCAAGTGCACTCGATGGTAATGCCACAATCATTGTCATATCTGCCACACTGATAGGGGAAGTCAGCACAGGTCTTGCAGTCAATCTGCATATAAAGACAGAAGGACAACAACTTTGCACTTGTCAGTCTACAAGCAATTCTAAGCATGACCAGGTCCCTAGTACACAGGTTGAGGCAAGCTCAAAGTTGATAGAGAGAAATGGATTGCGCTTGCAGGCTTCTGGGTGCATGAAGTTGTTGCTGCTATCTGCATGTATCTTTGCAATCAGCCATATGCATCCCAGGCTGCTCTGTGCTTGGCTATCACTCACACAGCATGTCTGCTGGTCAGGGTTGGGGTTGTCATCCTGGTCGCTGTTGTATCTTGATCCTTCACTGCAACTGAACCTGCTACCATCACTGTTGTACACACTGCATGTACGAGTCACCGTGACGGTGGCAGCAACAGGGCCCTTGGGCTGAGGCATCCCATCAGCTGTCACGATGGCAGCATTATCCCATGTGCCTGCTGCTACTGCTTTCGCCCTGACAATATATGACTGCTGCTGACCCACTGCAACATCTGATGGACCACACCGCAACACCCTGTCACCAGAATCAGGTTGTATGATGCAGCCTGCAGATGCCAGAATCAACACAAGCGAATTAGAACCCTACCTCACAAAGCTCAGCCACCAAGATCCCATGATGGCACTGGTGGTACCACCCAGGCAAGCAGCAACAGATGAGTCCAGACCAGTAACTTGACGGCAGAAATCGCAGGACAGGCAGGCAGCCTTGACAAAGGTTAACAAAGCATCAAAGATGCCTGAATACCAACCGTACTGACTGCTGATCTCCACACTGTTCACCTTGTGGCAAGGGCCTCACAAATGTGAAGCCTAGTGGTAGTGTGTCCGTCACTACAACATCTGTAGCGTCCCTGTTACCAATGTTTTCTGCTGTCAGAGTGTATGCGACCTGGTTGCTGATCAGAACACTCTGCCTGTCAACAGTCTTGCGGATTGCCATGTTGATCTTGCCTTCCTCCTACACAGGGCACAGACAGACATGGTGAGCATACAAACAGGCAAGCTGTACATAATATTGCACTTGCAACCTGAGGAGATCGCCGATGGAGCCGGAAAGACTGTTTGCTACCATTATAGTCAGCAGTGAAGATGACAGCAAAGCAGAATGCACCCTCAATACAGAAGATGACACTAACTCACCTCCCTAACCTCTACAACTGCAGTGGAAGTGTTATCATCTGGATTGGTGTCATTTGTGGCAGTCACCGTTGCCGTGTTCCTGTATGTTCCAGCTTGATTGCTCTTGGCACGTATGGTAAAGAAGCGTGTCTGAGCAAACGCCAGCCTATCAATGTTGCAGACGATAGTGGGGTACCTGATGGTGCAATCATTGTCTGCAGGCACAGCAACGCCCCGCAAGGCGATGTGAAAGCAAAGGGACAAATTGTGAACGACTTTGACCTTGGTGAAATAACTACAGAGAGGATGTGCATGGGCATTGGTGTTTCTGTCAGGTTATATTCGCACGTCTCTGCACTATCAGCAGGGTTGCAGAATGTCTCACCTGGAATGACTGCCACCAGCTCTAGGCCACTGGGCAGTGTGTCAGTGACCACCACATCCGAAGCCCCCTGCAGACCCTGTTCAACACGAGCCGCCAACGTGAACTCAAACTCCTCTCCAACAGTGACAGGAGTAGTTGGGCCTGTCTTGGAGATTGACACGTCCAACTGACCTGTGGGGTCAATGGGCTGGTCCGAGCAGTACCCAGGCGGGTCTTCACGCCTCGAGCGGTAGTTACGGAGACAATATGGTTTGTCTGAGGGGCAGGTGCAGGTGATGGTGTCTCCACAGCCATTGGCAAATGAGCCACAGAGGTTGGGGAAGTCTGTGGCACAGGTCTTGCAGACAACCTGCACGTCAAGCCAAGAACATAAATGTATAGACACTCACATAGGTTTGATTTCAAGCTGTCTGCATGGCTGCTAACTTTCTGTTCAGTTTGACCCTATAACCTCGAGACAGCACTGTGATGCAGGTGAGGCTACATTGAATACCAAGTGGCGGCCTGCTATTCACCTGCACAGTCTTGGTAGCTCTGTTGTTTGTGGAGTTTCTGTCTGCAGTAGCTGTGACTGTTGCCACATTCCTGTATGTTGCCCCCCGTGATGACGTCACCTTGATGGTGATGAAGCGCGTCTCAGCCAGTGCCATGGTGCCAATGCGACATGTGATGACCTGCTGGTCAACCTCACATGTGTCTGAAGCATCACCTGGCAGCAAGCATCAACAATTGGTTGGCGGAGACAAGCACAACCTATTAGTTAATATGTTGGTGACTTAAATTAACAAATCGACCAATGATGATAGACATGACTCCGCAGCTAGCAAGCACTCTGCTGCACCAACATGATCTTCTTGATTCCCACCTGGCGTCACTGACACCACATCAAGTCCTTGGGGCAGGGTATCTGTCACAACAACATTTCTAGCCCCGTTCCTTCCGTCTTCCACACGAACAGTCAGCCCAAAGTCAAACTCAGTGTTGACCAGCACAGGTTCATTAGGGCCATCCTTAGCAATAGACACATCAACATTGTCACTGGGGTTAAACGGGTCGTCATTGCAAAAACCAGGCTTTTCAGCTCGCTGCAACTCTGGTGGCTGGTGGCAGTAGGGCTTGTCTGCCGGGCAGTCGCAGTTGATGGTGGCATCACACCCGTTGTCAAATTCACCACAAAGATCCACAAAGTCCGCGCAGGATTTGCAGTCGATCTGCAAGACAACAGAAAGCAAGGTGCACACATCAGTAACCACATCTGCTACAGTGTTGCGCCAGCATGGTGCAAGATACTAGACAGTCAAAGCCCTTGCTTGCACCTGCAGTGTTGCAAGGTGACTGTAGTCATGCAATCCACTGCAGGGCATACGTAGGGTGGGAGATCATGAGGTGGAGGTGCAAAGCTTTCTGCACATGCACGTCTTGCAATATACTCACACAGCAGGTTTGCTGTCCTGGGTCGGTGTTTCCTGCCTTGTCCTCATCATACTTGGACCCAGAACTGCACCTAAATCCGCTGCCGTCACTGTAGTAATTTCGGCAAGTGCGGGTGACAGTTACTGTAGCATTAGCCGGGCCAGCTACAGTGTCTCCTCTCTGAATCACTCTGGCTCGGTTGATCCACTCTCCTTGTTCCACTGCTGTCACTGGTATGGTGAACTGCCTGTTGGCGTTGGCAGCCAGGGTCAAGGGCCCGCACGTAAGCACCGGCCCTGACATGCTGCAATCTGCACCAACAGAGAATAAAGAATGGATAGGCAGTTTCTCCACTGCGGCTTGATCATGATCTGCATATGTGGTCTTTTGGAAGCGCAAATTGAGTCCCACAACAGCGCATAACTGAAGGCTGTAACATAGAGAAGGGAAAAGCGGCACACTGAGTGGGTGCAAGCTGCAAGACTTGAAACCTTAATCTTTCTGCCCTGTCCTACCACATACTTTGTGGCAATGGGGTGGAGAAGTTGAAACCTTCTGGCAATGTGTCCTGCACAGTAAGTCCTGCTGCAACCGTGTCACCCTGGTTAGTGGCTGTCAGCTGGAAGCTGGTGCTGCTGCCAATCACCACTGAAGCTGCAGCAGCAGTTTTGGTGATGGCCAGTTGTACCCTCTGCAGGGCAGAAAACACAGAAAGCCAGCCAGAGCAGATTGGGGCGGACTCCAATGTAGCAACAAACCACCAGTATGGTGGCATCATGGAGCTGATGTACATGTACCACTGATGGCAGGTGTATCTGCACTCTGTGCAACCATGCTGTTGTCACAACACTACTGCAATGAACTCAGCAACTGCTGGGAGCAGTGTTATTTATACTTTGATACCCCACCTGACAGCAATTACGTTGGTTGGGACTGGTGTTGTTGGCTTGTGAGGGATCCAGCATTGTGCCAGCATCACAATCAAAGGCTGAGCCATCCTGGTTGTAGTGCTCACAGGTCTGCATGACTGTCTCCAGTGCCGTTGCTGGACCTAGAGTCTGGTTGTTGGGACTGGTTGGAGTTTTGTAAGTAGCATTGGCTGTGTTGACCCATTCGCCAATCTGCACCGCACGAGCATTGACAGTGAAGATCCTGCTTTCATCTGCAGCAACCAACAAACATAGAGCAGAATGTCGGTCACAATTCATACACATGTTGCTCAAGCCCCCCCCCCCCCCCCCCCCCCCCCCCCCCCCCCCCCCCACCCCCCCCCCCCCCCCCCCCCCCACCCCCCCCCCCCCCCCCCCCCCCCCCCCCCCCCCACCCCCCCCCCCCCCCCCACCCCCCCCCCCACCCCCCCCC
>LWCB01002392.1:0-38123 GCA_001630525.1 Coelastrella sp. M60 | reverse complement strand
GCATGTATCAGCTGCTGGTTGTTGTTGCTGCTGCTGCTGCTGCTAGAAATCCATCATGATTCACATCGAGATCCTACTCACCCCATTTGGCTGATTGATCAGATCTAGATCTGCGCCTGCCGAGATCAGATCTATCATACACTCAACATGTGGCTGCAAACAATCAACATCAAAAGCGCCGCCGCTGCTGCTGCTGCTCGTCTGATATCTCATTGGATCCTGACAACTGAGAATAAACAGCGGTGTCATGAACGCCAACGGTCCTGATTTGACTTGAACGCTTGGATCTGCCTGCTTTGCCAGCAGCATCTTCAATATCGGGTGACACGCATAACTATGTCGCAAGCAGTAATCCTGCAACAACAAAAAAACAGTATCATGTTATTAGCAAAGATATCAATATGGAGTAAATTGCAGTAACAATAGTAGGACAGGCAATGGGCAGAATTACAACCTACTACCAACAATGGGGCACTGTTATAACGACCTTGATATCTGTTACAACACATTGTAACAAACATATCTTGTCATTTTCAAATTATCCCCACCTGAAAAGCATACAGCGATGCTTCTGCTGCCTGTCTCATCTTATCAAACTGCTGCTGACTCTTTATCATCCCCAAACATGCCAGATGCAGTGGCGTCAGCTGCAGCAGTTGCTCCGGGGCTTCACAATCAGCTCCAGCATCCAGCAGCTGTTGCACCAGAAGGACCTTGTGACTGGCAACAGCATAATGGACGGCACTCCAACCAACAAGACCCCTGAATGTTGAAGCAAATCCAATTGCACACAGCAGCAGTCAATACAGCAGCACAAATACACAAAAAGCTTTATTTGTTTGGTTATAAGTTTGGTTACACCTGGGTTGCTTCATGTAATAAAGCATGTAGTCCCTGCATTTATGATAGCAAGGTAGTTGCATTGCTGGTACAGGCAAACTTGGTAATCTTTGGGAAGCTGCTCACTGTGTGTTGCTTGTAAGTGGTTGAGGGGTGTGCAGCTGTAGCTTGCAGATTGCTGCCAACTCGTCTGGAGTCGCTTCCTGGCGAATAAGGAACAAAAGCAGCAGCAGCAGCAGCAGCAGTAAAGAGCAGTTGAGATATCTTAAGATATCGTAAGAAGCATGCACAGGCAGCAGGGGACAACATGCAGCAGTGACACTAGTTGTGATTGTGTTTATGATGGAGGATATGACTAGCAGTGTTTAAGTGGTTGCAGTTTGACACGTCCTCATAAAGGTAATGATGAGACAGAAGCATCAAGAATGCAGCAGAAGCAACCAAATGTGTCCTGATTCACGGATCATTCAGAAGCTGCTGCTGTTATTATCATCATGTGACAGCAGCAGCAGCAGCAGCAGTAGCAGCAACGTTGTCGCAATCTATATGCTGCAAATCAAGCACCAGCTACTCACCAGGTTGTCTGGCAGTTCGAAAAGAGCAGGTGAACAAAACTTGGCAATCACAGCTTGTTCATTGATTGCCGAAGCTTTTGCCTGCTGCTTCTTCGTCTTGCTGCTGCCCTTGCTGCTGCTGCTGTCACGCTGTTGCTGCGGCTTGCCAGTAGGTTGCTGTGAGGGATCAGCAGTAGACACCTTTACTGTTGTTGACTTAGCAGCAACAGATGTGGGTTTGGATGACGCTGACGACTTGGCAGCAGCAGCAGCAGCAGCGGCGGCGGCGGCGGCGGCAGCAGCTGCTGCTGCTTTGGGTTTGGCTGCTCCTGCAGCCCCAGCTGCAGGATCCATCTTGCTGCTGCTGCTGCCACCAGAGGCGCTCAAATTGTCTTTCACAGTTGCAGCTGATCCGGATGCAGCAGCAGCAGCAGCAGCAGCAGCAGCAGCAGCACCTCCAGACATCACTGCTTCAACTGCTTCAACTGCTGCCGTTTTGCTGCTGCTGCTGCTGCTGTTATTACTTGGGCGCTGGAACATTCCCTTGAACCCTGTCAGTCCACCTTTCAAACCCCAACCACCACCAGACTTCACTACAGCAACAGGCGCTGCCGCTGCCGCTGCCGCTGATGTGGGCTTGTCAGCCGATACACCATCATCACCTGCTGCTGCTGCTGCCACTGCTGGTGGTGTTTCATTTGTAGCTGCAGCTAACTTTGCCTTCGCTGCCTTCAACATTCGTTTCACTACTGGACTCTTAACAATATCTTCAGGCATATCCTCAACCCAAGACTCAACAAATTCAGAAACCTGCTGCACCCCAATCAAATAACCTGGCAATAAAACCTTGGGAGCAATATCGTCCATAGATTCATCACCAATGACCGGCAGATAATGATATAACAATGTCACAATACCCATACGGCCAACTTGAGTAGCTGCCAAAAACAACGTATGAGTCTGCAAAGGCGGAGGTGGACTGTTATTCAGCACTCGTGATATAACAACCTCAATAACGTCACGCATACGTGCGCACATCCCTTCAAATTCCGGCTGCCTATCATCAGCTACGTAATCAACAATACAAGTTATGCAACTTTTCAATTCGTCAGCAACGGCATCAAGAAACAAACTGTTGCCAACGTCAAACCCGACCACCCAGATCTTGCCCGGTGCTGCTGCTTCCGCTGCCGCTGCTGCTGCTGCTCCCGCTGCTGTTTCGGGATTCAGGGAGTCTGAGAAGAATCTTAACAATTCTGATATGCCATCTTTTGTTTGCCGCTGTCCCACTGCTGTCTCAAGCAAGGTAGTACTGGCATAGATAACCGGAGTTGAAACGAGCTCAGCTACTGTTGGCATATGGAAGAGCTCTACTCCGCTGGTGCTGCTGCTGCTGCTGCTGCTGCTGAGTCCAGCAGCAACTCCGCTGCCAGCATTGATTTTCGAGTCAGGCTTGCTGCTGCTGCTGCTGCTGGTGACATCAGCTGACTTGCTATTTGCAGACCAAGACCCAGATCTGGAAGCTGTCTTCGCTGCTGCTGCTGCTGCTGCTGCTGCTGCTGCTGCTGGCTTCATTCCCGCCCGCTTAGCCTTCGCTATCTTGATCAATGCTGCTACCTGTTTGTCACTTGTCGCCGTACACGACAACTTGCTAATCATTCTATCAACGTCTTTCTCCAAGTTGTTGCCCCCCATCAGCCAACAAACCAGCAGCGTACTCGTCGCTATATAATCCACATCCTCGAAATCTGGCATTGGAAACTGAATAGACACCAGACATGCCATGGCAGTACGACCCAACTGAACAGTCCTAAGAAACAGCGTCTCAGCAACAGCAGCACCAAGTAGCTGCTGCTGCTGCTGCTGCTGCTGCTGCAGCCACTGTGTCAAAGATAACTTAACTGCAATCCTAACACGAGCACAAGCGCCTTCAACCGTTGGAATCGCGTCAGCAGGCAAAGCATCTCGCACATACCTCAATGCATCTGCCAGCCGGTCATCCACAACAGCAACAAACTGCTGCTTGCCGCTGCTGGACTCAAGCACGCCGTGCCGCCATGCTGGTACTTCCCCATCTTCTGCTGCTGCTGCTGTCGCTGCTGCTGCTGCTGCTTTCTCCGCAGGATCGTGCAGCAAGTACGTCAGATACTGCTTCATGGCCGGAACAACAATATCCGGTGGAAAACAGCCAAGTGCCGTGCCGATCAATGCCTGTCCAGCTTCTGATGCTTCAGCTGACATGTATGATGGGTCAAATGCATTACCAAACAGCATACAAGTGCTGATGAATGGTGGGGCATTGCTGCTGCTGTTGCCGCTGCTTTTCGATCCTCTTGCATTCTTTGCACTCTTTGTTTTGTTTGCTGCCTTGCTGCTGCTGCTGCTGCTGCTGCTGCTGCTGCTGCTAGAGGATTTGTTTGTCCCTCCCTCAAGCCCCAACAAGCCTCCCTTGACGCTTCTACTACCCGGCTCCTTGCCTGCAGTCCCCTTCGATGCTGCTGCTGCTGCTATCTTCTGTCCTTTGCTGTCACCAGCTGCTGCTGGATCACTACTTGAGCTGCTGTCCTGAGCACTAGACCCCACCTCCCTGCAAGACACCTTTACCGCTGCTGCTGCTGCTTCTGCCGCTGCTGCTGCTGCTGTCTTTTGCACATGTTTCCTTGCTCCAGCTGTTGCTGCCCGTTGATCTACCCACATCTCCTGCACCGCCTTGATCAGCCCTGCAACCTGTGCATCACTGCTGACCTCAAGTGGCGATTTCCTAATCATGCGGTCGATATCATCATCCGACATAAACTGAGTCCCCATAAGGTGGAACAGCAAAGTCGTCCTGGCACTGTGGAGGACCTGATCAAGAAAGCCATCACATGGTTGCTTAAAACACTCAGAAACAGTCAAAGCTGTCACGTCTCGACCGATATGCACAGCTGCATTGAACAGGAGATTGGCGTCGACCAGCGGCACATCACTCTCTTGCAGCCACTGTGTCAGAGCCATCTGCATTGCGGCCCGAATCTGTACACACGCGCTTTCCACATCTGGTAGCACATCAGATGGCAGCTGTGCCCTGACATACTTCAACACATCTGCAAGAGTGTGATCGACTTCAGTAACAAACTGCAGCTGCTCTTTGCTGGGGTGTAGCTGCCACTCAGATTCTGCAGGAATCTTTGCTGATTGTATCGGATCTGGATTCTGTACTGCTTCTGTGAGGTACTGCATGAGTGCTGGGACTGCTTCTGCTGCTGAGCTATTGCCCCAGGCCACACCAAGTAGTGCATCACCAGCAGCAGAGACATGAGGAGGCATTGGCGCTCGATGACTTGCTGATGCATACGAGCTGTTGCATGAGCTGCTGGCAACCGTAGCCTTGCCGTCACCGCTGCTGCCGCTGGCAGCGGCTCCATTGGCTGAGTTTGGTTGCCTTGCTGCCTTACCGCTGCTGCCGCTGCTGCTGCTGCTGCTGCTGCTGCCTTTCCGCTGGAACAGTCCCTGGAGCCCCGATAACACTCCTTTGGAGCCCCAAGCAGCAGGGCTTTCATCGCCTCCACCTCCTTCTGCTGTCGCTGCTGTCGTTGCTGCTGCTGCGACTGCTGCTGCAGCAGCTGCCCCTGCTGCTGCCCCTGCTGCTGCTGCTGCTGTCAATCTTGCTGCTAATGTACCTGAAGAGCCTTCATCACCGGACATCTGTACTGCCGCACTGCCTCCTTGCACCAGACCATCCTTGGACGCTGCTGCTGGCAGCTGACTACCCTCAGCCTTAGAACTCGGAGTTGCCATTTCAGCAGCAGCATCAATATCACACTCCTCCACCTTAACACCAAGCAATCTACATGCTTCTTTGGCCTTCTCACGCCAAATCTGCTCTGACTCGCCTGCTGCTGCTGAATGCATGACCACCAAATGCACCATAGCAGCTCTGCCTACTTGACAGGCTATAGCACACAGATTGATGCTGTCAGTGACGCACTTCGCATGAATCTTCAATACATCTGGTAGAGCAGCAAGCATGGCTCGTTTTATGCTCGCGCAAGTGTCCTTAAATGCAGGAAGGGACTTAGCCGGCACAAACTGACAGGCCACTGCTAGGTTGTCTTTGAACTCTTTATCCACCATGGCACAGCGGACCTGGAAGTTTGAATCTGAGCGGACCATGAATCTGACAAACTGAGGTAACTCTGCTTCTGGTGTCTGTTCGCTGCAAAGCTTTGAACAAGTTGGGAGGCACATTTTGAGGAACGCAACCATGGCTGCTGTTTCCCCTTCTCGAGCCATTCTCACAAGCACAGGGCCGGCATGGAGTCGATCAGCAAGTGCTCCTACTTTGCTTGCTGTGCATGTGAATGAAGGTGCTGGGCAGCTGCTGCTGCTGGCTGTAGCTGTTTGCTTGCTGCTGCTGCAAGATGCTGTGGGATCGTCCCTGCTGTTTGCAGGGCTGCTGCTCGAGGATACTTCTGGCTTCTTGCTGATGTTGTCTGGTTGATTGCCAGCGGCGCTGCTACTGGTGGTGTGAGCACTGCTACAAGCACTTGTTCCATTACTGCTGCTGCTGATTTCAATACTGCTGCTGCTTGTTCCATTACTGCTGCTGCTTGTCTTGCTGTTAGCTTTAAACTTAGACACGTCCTTCATGAACTGTGTCATGCGCTCAGCCTGCTTGGGTGTGAGTGTGATTTCACTCTCTTTTTCCCGCTGGCAGTTGCAACACGGCACGCGTTCATAATGTGCTGCATGATGTCAGGAGGGATCATATGGCTGGGAAGGTAAGAATCATCATTTTCAATCATTTCCTCATCGAAATCATCGACTGTTTCTGCAAGGACCATAAATGACAGGTGGCAACCAGGTGCTCAGCACTTTGCATGCTGCATGACAAACACCCAGGACAAATGAAGGCATTGCAAAGCCTGATGAATTGATTGAAGACGAGGAAAGTGAATAATGCCAAGCACCAGGAGTAGCTGCTGGCATAGCGCGTCTGCAGCAAGCTGCTGTACAAGGCTGTCAGCACAGCTGTCGCCCATGTTGGCTGTGCGCCGGCGGAATTCAGGGTGCTGTGACAGTCAAGCAAGGATATCCTACCCCTTTGAGCTTCGCGACGCTTGGATGAAGCCATCAGGCCTGTAAGCAGGTTGTGTAAACTGTCCGCAGAGCCCGCAACTGCCCGTTGGATGCTATACTACCCGGGGGGCGTCGACTGACGACACAGTACTCGAATATACAAAGATAATCAAAACATTAGGCAACTCGACGAAGCAGCATCCGCAGCAATTGGCACCAGGGACAACAATAGAAAACTCAAAGAACCATGGGGATAGCCATGCTGCATACCATGACAGATATATTGTGAAAAGTCTCGTGTATGTCCGCTCGGCGGCTTCGCATCTGGTGGTTGCTGAGCATCAGTGCAATTCGCAGGCCAACCGGCGCCAACGTCCAGGGATTGTCCACAAGGGCACAGGAACACACCTCAAGTGCAGCTGGAGTTCACTGACGTCTACATGCATAGCTTACAAGTGCAGTAAGCCCGCCTGCACTTCATGCAGCAAACGCGGCAGCTCCTATTGCCATCAGGCCCCAGCAGGGTCCCAGCTACAACTGGTCCATCAGATGAGTTATGATTGAGCAGTGCCACAGGCGTTCCCAAATCCTGCCATACCATGTGCATGTGCACAGCTGCATACTTCGGCAGCTATTAAAGTGCAGTGCGCAAGCAAATATCAGAAAAGACGCTTCAGGCCCTGAAGGCAAAGTGACAAGGGGCCAGCCTGACATGGCCAGCAAGCAATTTTTGAGACGCACACTCATGAAAAAAATCCTTGATATACACCTCTACTGGCATGTACAAACTTGATTGCCAAACATACATTAAACATTGGCCTAACATACATCAAATCATGGCCTGTCAGCAGCTTCGTACTTGTGTAGGTGTTGAGTACACATAAGCAATGCACAAGTATACGACAGTCTAAAAAACAATATACAAGGACATGCATCACCACAGCTAGTATGAATTGAAAGAACCTGCTAGTACGGTACACATGCAACACATACTACGCTGTTGGTTGCCAATCTAGTGACTGGAAACTGCTTGTCCCAAGCCTGCAGGCATGCCTCCAGACTCTGACTGAAAAAGTGCAGTGCCACTGATGGCAGAACTTGGCTGTGGCACCTGGTGCGTGAGCAGTCGCAATGTATATACATGTTCTGGCTATTCGGCTTAAGCACTGCATCGTCCGGCGCCCTGGACGGCCACTATAACCCATAACTCACACGTTTCCCTGCACCAGGGACATTCCTTGAGGCTGCCCCTGGCTTGTAGCTGCTCAGCACACACAGCACACAGCACAATATGCTTGCACGGCAGCAGCAGCACATCACTCAGGCGCTCATAACACACAATGCATTCCCTCTCAGTCACAGCAAGTGGGGCATCCACACTGGCATCCGTGCTCTCTGCTGCTGCTGCTGCTGCTGTCTGTACGGGATCTGCTGCTGCCACCTGTGTCGAAGCTGCTCCTGGTGCCATTAGGGCAGCTGAGAACTGGCTGTCAACATCATCGCAAGCGCTTGTTGGCACTCCAAGCTGCTGCTGCTGCTGCTGTTGCTGTTGCCAGGGATCTGCCACTGCTGACTGCGGCTGCTGCACTGCTGTCGTTGCTGATTGATTTATTGGTAGCTCAGCAGCAGCATTGGGTCTCCCCCTGTGCTTCACTGCACCTGACCTGTACAGGAATATCGGGTTCAAAGCGCCACGCCACTGCTCAAGACCTACAGGCATCACTGCTGCTGCTGCTGCTGCAGGTACCTGCATGACCGGTGATGGCAGTGTTGCTGTGGGTGCCGGTCTCAGGAACGCTGCTGGGTCTTCTGGCATGAGTAAACGCACTGACCTGGCTTCCTGGGCACCACCAGCAGCAGCAGTAGCTCCTGCAGCATGCTCGCTCACATTCCTAGAGGTGGCAGCTTCTCTCGTGCCTGTTGCTGCTGCGGCTGCTAACTGACTCAAAGGCTGCTCACTCCTTGCCTGCTGGGTTTCCTTGCTATGCTGAGGCTTGGCTTTTTGTTGCTGAGATCTTTGCCTTGATTGCTGCCCCAGCTCAGCTTCATCTGCTGTGTCATGCTCGCCAGTGCCAGCAGTTGCAAGCTGAGCAGCAGCAACAGCAGCTAGAGGGCAGATAGTAGCAGCCGCTGTTGCTGATACCTGAGTGTCAACGCTTGCCTCTGCATCTCCAGGCCCCTGCTGCTGCTGCTGCTGCTGCTGCTGGGATGTCTTCCCCTCCTTACGTTCATTGTCATCCGGACCCTTGAGAGGAGCCTTCTTGTTACACCGCTTGCCCTTGCGCTTCTGCTTGTCTTTCTCACTCTGCTTTGTGCCGATGTTGCTGCCAACACTCTCTATGGCTGCTACCAATGCATCAACACCTTCCAGAGGTACGTCATGTGCCATACCTGATGCAGCCGCTGATGGTCTGCTATCAACAGCAGCAGCAGCAGCAGTAGTGCCCTCAACATCCAGCCCAGTACGCTCTGCCGATGTAGCAGCCATGTATACAGGTATCACATCTGTGAGCTGTCCTGCTGCTCCTGCTGCTGCTGCTGCTGCTTGTCGCTGCTTGTAGGTCTTCTCAGCAAGCTTCAGCCTTCTCTCAATGACACTCAACTGGATGTGGCAGCAGGTAGCAGCAGCAGTACGTAGTTTCAACACATATTTTCACAATGAGTAGCCACCTGCTTACTCACAACAGGATCACCAGGTGATCGAGCCAGGCGACCTCAACAAAGCAGCTTACATCTTTAACAAGGAATAGTATGTCTGCTGGTACTCTCAAGTCTTACTATGGGCACTGTGGTCTACTAGTAGTACTTCTAGCCCAATAAACGTGCAAGCGACCAATTTGAATCGACTGACAACAGCTTGCATGCAAGTGTGACACATCTGTAACTCTCAGCCTGTTGCTGGAGGTGGTGCAAGGCAGCAGCATAGACCTAAGCTGGATTCTATGGGTAGAAGGTGCTCAGTTGCCACTGCCGTGCTGCAGCCCGCGGCAGAAGCCCTCGCCTTGGTTATTGATGTCCTCTGCTTGAGGATTTGCGGCACAGAAAAGGCAACACCACCCTCACGGCTCTTTGAGCGGGTCCAGTTGGCGCCTGCCTCCACCAGCATAACCACAATCTCCATCTGGCCGTGAATGGCAGCTGTCTGTAACATGTCATAGCCTGTATGGTGGTCAAAGTACGTTGAATGCTCTGCGCCAGCATCTGCAGCACAATGGGAAGCAGTGCCATGTTGGCTGCTTGCTAGTGGCAGCTCACCCATGCCAAGACTCTGTAGAGCAACAGACTGGACTTGTGGGTTGGATGTACCCTGGCAGATATGTTGGATTGCACCAGGGACCATTTTGTTTGAGGTGGCATTCCTAATTAGATGTTCTAGCATCATAAGGGAGGTATTATACTGGCCACAAACTGTGCTCAACACATGTTGTGCACCTAGTGCTACCAGCTTGACTGCAGTGCAACCTGACCTTCGCGGCAATGGTACAGAAGTCACTGCATGGCTGCTGCGTAAATGTTATATGACACCTTACCGAGCAAAATCCGCACAATGTCAGCCCGCCCAGCAATAACCGCTTGCGCAAGTGGTGGTTGCACTGTTGAGCAAGCAGCAGCGGTGACATCAGCACCAGCAGCAACCAGGAGGGATACACACTGCAGCAGCAGAACCAGCAGCGGCAGCATGTTTGCAAGACGCATGCACCTCACTTGAGCATTTGTGATCACAGTGTTGCTGATGCAGCTGCTTGACAGCAAGGCACCTTGACCTGATAATTTTGCAGTCAATTACTTCAAGTCAACGACATAGGTGGGGAGGATTGGATTGCCAAGTACATGAAAAGGCCCAGTGTGGCACACTCGCTGCTTTTGTCCAAGAGTATTCATGTACACCACAGTTAGCCAGCATTGTGATGTCCCGAACCCACTGCCAGTGGCAGTGAACATCACCACGTGATGTTCATCAAACCTCAATCTCCTCAGTTGAAACCAAGAACTTGCAATATCACCTCCACACATCCCAACCTGACCGCCATGTTAATTGCTGTCTCTCCTGTCACTGGCCACTGCTCCTCAAGATATATATCACCACCACAAGACAACAGCTTCTGAAGAAGTTTGACCCGACCAGGAGAAGCAGGAAGCTGGACTACATTCAGCAGTAGCATCTCGGGGCGAAGATCAGGGGAATGCTTTATGCCCAATGGCTGCTGCTTCCTTTTTGGGTCGCCAGCAGCAACAACACTGGCAGGGTTTGCAGGGCTGTCTGGGACTACATCTGCTCCGGCATCCAGGAGGCGGAGCGCAGTACCTGTCTGCAGGGCAGATTGTGAAACAGCAACAGCATTGGCAGCATCAGCAGCAGATATCTCTGTCATGCTATCACCAACGAGTCGATGTACCCGCAGCATGACTTCCAAACCCACAGCAGATGGTCTGCAGCTTGGGAGGCAACAGCGTTGATCATCATGGCATGAATTCTGGACAAGCCATGACAGGGTATTGACAAAGCCGTATGTATCGATGGCAGCGATATCACGTTGCATAGCATGCTGCGCTTACATTCTTATTGCACACTGCAAGGTCCAGGGGTCGAGCCCTATCAACCAGTCGGGGTTTGTTGACCAGCCTTTTGACAGCACTACTCTCAAGCCGCTCCCGCAGAAAGATGATCACATGATGGGCACCACAAGAGGCTGCAACGGTCACAAATGTCTCCTACAAGAGCACAGTAACATCTGTCAGCAGCAAAGGCAATGCGAGTCAGGGAATAATACTGCTTGAGGACTTAGTGGGTTGCATCAAACTGACAAGAGGATTGCTGCGCAACAATCACCCACCCCGCCTGGGTTTTCAGCTGGATCCAAGTCAGCGCCGGCCAGGAACAACTGTTGTAGGCAATAAAATTGCAGCTTGAGGTTGCAAGTTTTGTGGTGGCTGCCAGTACTGTTGCTGCTGCTGCCACTCCTGCCACTTTTGCCAATGCTGGGCACATTAGCTAATGACCAGCAACTCAAGATATGAAGTGGTGTGAGAAACGCCAGAGGGCCTGAAGCTACTGGATTGCTCGGTTTTGCCTTCTTTGTCAACAGCAGATTGACAATTTCATGGTTGCCAGGACCGTGCTGTTTGCAGTAAGCCTGCAACACAGTGAGGTAACCAAAAGAGAGCAGCTTGAGTACAATCCTGCACACTGCGAGTTGCCAACTCTTGAAGAGTGCTGCACTACACAGCAAGAACTTCCGACGGAGCAGCATGCCAGCATCATGTGGCATGGAACTGGATTCAAAGGACAAGTGCTGGCTTATGACCGTCATGAATCCACCAATACCCTACCACTGCTGCCAGTGCTGTAAGTAATTAGTACTGTCATAACATGCAACCCTCGCAATAGCTTCACGCTGTGGGTATCCACCTCCAATTGCACTGGCATGACGCTTAGACACCGTTGGCATGTAACAGCTACTGAGGCTCAACAGTCTTTTCATTACCTGGAAGTCATATAGTGATGATACTCCTGCCTGTATCATCTTGTCAAGTTGGTGCCCGTCCTTGACCTTTCCCATACATGCCAAATGCAGTGGCGTCAGCTGCAGCAGTTGCTCTGGTGCTTCGTAATCAGCTCCAGCATCCAGCAGCTGTTGCACCAGAAGGACCTTGTGACTGGCAACAGCGTAGTGGAGGGCACTCCAACCAACACCCCTGGGAAGCAGATGGGAATGAATATCAGCTATACAGACACTTATAGAGGTCAGCTAAGCTGGAACAAGGTAGTCAATAGGTCAACTTGCAAGTTGGGATGGCTACCACAAGCTTGCTGCCAGGTACACTTGCCAGGTACACTTGCCAGCAATGCATGCAGCATGGAGCATCTGACTTAGTAGATACCGTATCTACTAAAGTTTACTCTGCTTTAACAGCCTACTGACATTCTAAACAGTGTTGCTGCCTCAGGTAAGTGTAGCCGATGAGCACATATTGCTGCTAGCTCTTCAGGGGTAGCTTCCTGCAACAGCAGCATAGCAGCTTTTGGGGAAAAACTGCTCAAAGTACAATTACACCCAGCATCATGATGATCAGCATGATCAGCATGGCACGTACAAGCCCTAAATTCATTGTCATGTGTGGTACTGGAACCTGACAAACAGGTGACACTGGGCAAGAAACAGAAGGCATGCAACTTGACATCATGTCTGCTGTGCCTGCATGCCACAATCAGTGAGTGTCGATTGATGTCAACTGGTCATACAAGTGCCAAGAGCACTCAACAGGAAAAGGCAAAACATGATCTAGTGCTGACTTACACTGACTACTATTTGCTATTCAAAGCATGTGTCACTGCATAGGTACAGCAAGCCTTGCTGAGCTGTGCTACACACTACACTGTAACAGCAGGCTCACCAGGGTATCTGGCAGGGACAAAGTGGAGGGTGAACAGAACTTGTCCATCAAGGCGTTTTTTTGCTTCGATGTATTCTGAGACTGCTTTGCCTGCTTGCCGCTGTTCAATTCCAGACTCAGTGTCTTTGAAACTGCCACCTCTGCCTTCAACCCTGAACACCCTTCTGTTTCTGGCAGATTAAATGCAGCTGCAGGCATTGTGCCTTCTATGTTGCTCACTTTCGCTGCACACTGACATCCTTCATCTGCCCGCGATACTTCATGGGGTCTTACAACCGCTGCATCCATCAGACTGCCATCACCATCATGTGCACTGGTTTTGGATGTAGCATCAGTGATATTGCCAGCGTGAAGCCAGCCTGGCTTTAACACCTTAAGCGCCCCATATGCTAGATAGTTTAAGAGGTTGCAGTCTATTGGGCGCTTGCTTTGCTCGTCGTTCATTGCAGGTAGGCTGATGAAGAGGGTCACAGCCGCTCGTCCTACATACACAGCCGCCTGCAGCAGCACTACATATGGCATACAATTGGTTGCTGAAGGCGGTGGAGCTTGCTTTTGTAGCACCTCTGTCAAAGCCAGCTCAATTGCTTTCCTTATGAGTCCGCAACTTGACTCATAGCCAGGCTGCAATCCAGGAGGCAGGTGTTTGCGGTTGTCGCTGGACTTCTTGGTGAGGTTCTGAATCACAGCACTGACAAACAGCTTGGTGTCACTGCTAGAGCTAACCACACACTCAAGACCTTGTGCTGGAAGTCGGGCCATTGCTTCTGCCATCGCAGCTTGGTCATGCAGAGCACTTGACAGGTATCTTTTGAGTTGCTGGACCACATCTCTTGTCACATTGCTATCACGTGCAGCAGTAAGCAGCGCACAGCAGGCAGCATTGGCTTGGTACAGAGGCTTGTCTGTAGGCACGGCATTGAAGCTGCTGGCTTGATCCCCCTTACCACCACTGTGGTGGCTGCTGCTGCCACTGTTGCCGCTGCTGCCAGCAGCGCTGCAGCTGTTGCCGCTGTGACAAACAGTTGAGTGCAGGGCGCTTGGATCATGGCTGCCAGTGGCACCTGTCAACCCTGAATCAGTGGCACCTGCAGGCTCAGGTGCCTCAGCAGATGCAACTTCTGAGTTGCTGGAGTAATGATGATCAAGGCTGTTACGCTGGAACATCCCCTTGAATCCTGATAACACCGCACCCAAACCCCAACCTTGCATGCTGCCTTTGACTGCACTCCTGTCGACACTTGACGTGGCAGATATGTCCACTTTCCTATCAACTGCTGTTGCACCTGAAGATCTTTTCTTGGATTCGACTGCCTTGAGCAGTGCTGCTACTTGAGGGCTGCTGGCAACATCACTGGGCAAGTTGCTGATCACACTGTCGATGTCGGTATCTGGCGTGTTGACTCCTGCCAACCAGAAGGTAAGTTGAGTTCTGATGGCACAGCACGCCAGGGACTCATTGTCTGGTGCTGAGCAAGCAAGAGTGACAGGCAGCATTGCAGATCGACCTATTTGGGCAGCTGCATGAAACAGTCTATGGGGATCTGGGGGTGATGCTTGTTCCTGCAGCAACTCTGTCACTGCAGCTCCCATTGCACTCCGTATAAGTGCACAATAGCTCTCAACGGCAAGGCCTGAGTCAGCGAGCAGTTGGCACCGGATGTACTTCAAACTATCTGTGAGGTCTTTATCCACTGCATTGATGAGCAGCAGCTTCCCACTGTTAGTGTCAAGTGCACAGCAGCAACTCAATTGTGGCTGTCTTGCTGCCAATGCTGCTATATTGGGGTCACGCAGAGCATTTGACAAACATTGCTTGATGGCTGGAATGGCACCTGCTGGTGCAAGGTCCCCAAATGTCATGCCTATGAAGGCTTGACAGGCAGCAAGTACATGTTTGGGGGCGCAGGCTCCTTCGCTTGCAGAAGTTTGCAGATTGTTGGCTCTGCCTGCTTGGGAGTTGTTGCTTGCAGCCTGATAGCAACTCTTGCTCACTGTGGTGACTCTGCCGGGCTCTCTGGTGTTGATGTCTCTGCTGGAGGGGGTAGCGCTACTGTCTTTGCTGTGCGACATTCTGTCATTGTTCGGCGCTTTACTGGTGCTGCACTCAAGAGGCCCTGGTTGAAAAGTGTGAAGCATCTGCCTCATGAGTTGTGATGCTTTCTTGACCTGCTCAGGGGTGAGTGCAAACTTCTGCACTGGCGTGGGGGCACCTGTGCTGCAATCCTTTACTGTCAACCTGCAGGATCCCTTCATGGAGTTTGGTGAGCCATTACTGGTAATGGTTTCATCCAGGGTACCATACAATACGTCGTTGCCAACAGCCCAGGGTCTTCCTGCAAGCAGCACATCACATCTAGTCATCATGTGCACGTGCCTGCAGCAAAGGGCTGGGAAAATTGTGGTCTGCTTGATCTCTGGATGTTTCTGCATGCTGTGCTTTACGAAAGCCAGCATGGTAGCGCTGCCAGGATTTTTGCATACGGGCAAGGCTCTATAGAGCCAACCAACTAGCCAACTGAGGTCAGGACTGATCAAGGCTTCTCCAGCTGCTTTACGAATGCGCATGAGCGACGTTTGTAACGTTTTGTCGCTAGCAAACGATATCTGCAGACGTGTATCACCTTTCCGAGCTTTTTGAGTCTCTGTAGCGTCCATGTGCCGCGTGAAGTGTGCAGGAATGGGGGTGGGGAAAGTTCAGCCGGTGATACACAGATGGGCTTCTGCGCTTGTTGTTGATGGGCTCTACAGGAAGCCCACAAGCAGATTTATTCTAGGTCACCCTTGACCGCGACAGTTCTGCATGCTGTGTTCCACTCGTGCATGCGGTGCTAGCATGCAGTACTTCACTAGAAGGCCGGATCTGTCATCGACTGGGAATCATGTATGGGTACATCCTGTCAGCTGCTATATAAGTCCGCTTCATGTGCCCTCGGCCACAAGTACTGTAGTCTGCAGGCCAACCGGCAGCACAGTCAACGCTTCAAAAAGAACAGTGTTCAAACTTACGGCATCTGTTAGCCATGATGGCAGGGTCTTCAGAAAAATTTGTGAAATATGTATCTTCCTTGCATCTCACTGTGGCAGCGTCCCACCGAATGTACTGCTGGTAGCTGAAGGGGCCAACATCAGCGACTGTTGAGGACTCCTTGGCATGGTTAGCTATAGCAGGCTGTGAGTCGCTGGCCCCCGCCGCTGACACATGTTTTTCAGCATCATTTGATGCCACTGGCAACTTCATTCTGTCAGCCTGACAGACGCTCAGGTGTAGATTTGGTGCAGACAGTGTGTCTCTAGGCAAGGCGAAGTGCTTATTGCCAATCGTCATGATGGAGTCGCCCCTATCATCTTTGGCAAAGATGACATATCGTGTGGCACCCGCTTGCGATAACTTGAGCCATGGAAGCAGAGCCTATGTGAGTCAACCAGGCGTATTTGCTTATCGGCTTTCTTTCTCGTACTCACTGCTTCATGACGGTGCCAATTGGGATTGTTGTAGCCAAGTTGGGGTTAACAAACAGACAAGCGGGCTGGAGAAACGTTCCATCTTCAGGTTGATGATTAAGTCCTGGATTGGTACCCTTTCCCAACCATGCAGGTATGTATGTTGCATCTATACTATAGCTAAGCACCATATAAGCACATGAGATACTCTGTTTACCAGTGAGACTTGAGGCCTGCATGTCGAGCACAAAACACATTGCAGCCTGCAGCTGTAATCATGCCATGCAGCATGAAGCTGAGCAGGCAATAGGTGCCACATGGGCCTAGTCATTGGTACCAGCTATTTCCATCTTCTACACACCACTCCTCGGATGCAAGAAGATATGTGCAATGCAAGCAGAGGACTGGTGACTTGCAAGCAGCACCTGCTGGTGTGCTGTGCTGTGTAGAGGCCTTTCTTGCCAACTTATGCTACACCATCCAGTACTGCTGCACAGAGGCAGCATCATGCAATGCTGCCGTGGAACATTGGCTCAGACGTATCATGCATTGCCCACCAATGGGAATCAGCGGCCTCCTGGCGGCCTGCCATACTTGGGCAAGCCACAGCCACTGCGGCAGTGTCATATCTACATCTTGGACCAAGGCACATGTTGGGCCCCTACCGTACTCAGATAACTGCATCTGCTATCTCTGACCGTGACTGGCGTTATAGTGTCACACTGTGCACCACTGCATACTTCATAGTCACAGGCACATGGTACAGTCATCATCAAGAAGTTCCTGGCCAGAAGCTTCTATACCAGTACGTCATCAGATCTCCCGGCCATCAATTGCCAGTGCAAGGGCAAACTCCTGGTACAACACTCTCCCATTGTTGTCAGCTGCCACACTTATCATGTTGTTGACCTCCTCTATAGTCAGCCCATCTTCGCAGCTTGTCAACACCGCCTTCAGCTGCTCTGCATCTATGTAGCCTCTGTGGTCAGGGTCAAGTGCCTGAAAAGCTCGTAGCAGCGTGTGGTAGTCATCCCGATACAGACCTTCTTTGCAATCCAACAACCAATTAGCGATGGTGGCCTCACAGTTTTCCAGCGCCACTGTACTTGCAGCAGTACTGGTTTGGTCTGCAGATGTAGCTGCTGAGATCTGATCCAGCAGTGCCTGCACCTGTTTTGACGTTGGATTTACACCTAACGAGCGCACTATTGTGGGTATGTCCTTTATGTTCGCGAGCCGGCTTCCTTCTTTCGTTTCGAAAACGATGAAAGCGTCCTTGACCCGTTTTCTTGCGTCTGCAAGCTGCTCTGCTTTACTTGACATGTTCTGAATGTTGCAGAGCGCAAATACTATGACATCATATACATAGTTACATGCCACCGGACACAGCAGACCAGTCAAGTAGCAGGGTCAAACAGCACATGCAGCTGCTTTGGACAGCGCTGCCCTGCTAGCGGCAGGTTGACAATGCTCAATAAGCTGAGTTGTGAATGAATTCATTGGCTAGCTGGGGCAGCAGCAGCCAGTGGGGTCTGTGGTCAGTATTACATGGTCAGCCCCTGAGCTCCACCGTGACCTGGCTGAAACCTACTGTTGCAGACCCCGCCGGTGGACTGATGAAGAACATACGTTAAATACCGTGGCCAAACTATAATCGGGTGCAGTATGATGACGCATCGCTTATCTAACCTGTATCAAAGTGTGTACCAGTGGGACTGCCTGCTGACTAGGCCTACAACATGCAACTTTCAGTGCTTGGATCAGCAAGCAAGTGCAACACAGCACTGGGGTGACATAAGATGTGCTTGAAGGTTCGAATGCACCTTTGCCTGTGTAAACACTAATTGCCAGGATTGGCACCCCAGCAGATGCTAGTGTCAGGTTGCAAGCACTTGTTTGAACTGCATCTGACATGGTACGATGACATGGCATGCTCAATGGCTGCTGCTGTGCATCTCATCATCTGCAGCACATGTATATTAGCTGTGCCATGCTTTTGCTGTTGTAATGAACAATCTTGCTCATGCAGCAAAGCACAGGTTCATCTCCAAAATAGCTATATCTGCAGGGGTTGATCTGCTCATAGCTGCTACTCGTGCTGCAACCATACAATGCGCTGTTGCTGCCTGTGACACCCCGACATCGTCAAGTACGTGGCATCCAAACTAAATTGCAAGCTTATTGCGATTCCGCCCGCTGCCAGAGTGCTGGTACCTAGGTAGGGGACATGTGCATTTACACAGGCTGAGCAAACAGGAGAGCAAGCAAGTTGCTTGTTACAAAAATACATCGCATTCACAAGAGCTGTCTCGATTCTCCAAACAGATGTTGCTCTTATGCTTATTTGGCGTCCCATCTCCGCCGGCAGGTGCAACATGATGTCAACTGAAAGCGCTGAGCGATCACTTGCTCTCCGTGCTAGTCCAAAGAGCACCTGCCCCTGATATTAACCATTTGGCTGCTTGTTGACCGCCATCAGATATTTTATCCGCTTCGAGGCTGGTCAATGTCACATATAGATCGACTTCAGCGTTGGGGTTGAATCACATAGTGCTGTTCCCCAGAAAAAGGATGAGCTACTGCTGCATTGCCGGTGAACCAGGAGACGCTGTACAGGCTGCAGAAGCCCTGATTCCATTGATATGGTGACTATCTTCGCATCACAGTCTTCAGCGCCCGGCCTCCCTGAACAGCAGTGAATAAGCATTGAAGACTACGCTGCCACATGCAGTAGTAGCGAAGATTGTGGGAATCGCCTTGGAGAAGATGCCATCACTAGCATACTTTTCCCAAACGAAAACAACTGGCTCATGGCCATGAGCAGCAGCCTGCCTGAGCACTCTGGAAAAGAACATGCTTGCTGAGATCGACGCACGCCCGCGTGACCAGTCTACAGCACCAGCACAAGCGATGTAACAACGGTATCCGCTTTCTTGACCAAATTCGTGTAAGTACGATGTTCACTGGCTCCAGCTGACCTGGCCTGACCGGAAACGCAATAGACAGGGTTGCAGTCACTGCATGCAGAACAGCAGCTTACCGACCGAGCACAAAGCAGCATTGATACCGTGTGTTGAATATCAACTACGTATTGCTGTGCGCACTTTGCCATGGGATCCAGGCCAGGGGGGCTGGTTGTCTGCAGGAGCAAAGAGGGCTTCGGAACCTGCCGGTCATGACGTGAAGGACTTTATTACAACTTATACTAGATTAATTCTGAATTGGACTTCAAGGGATGGATCAGCAGCAGGTAATGCAACCTGAGTCGAGTGTGTACTGCAGGTTGCCTGAACGCCTGACAACTGCACCATGCTGTGTTGCCATGCGCAAGAGAGATGAACCGCAGTACCATCCATTTACTCTATTTTGTCCTACCTTTATGCAGTCACCGTGGAAGTTGGGCATGGCATGCACACCAAAGCACGGTTGCTGGCAAAGCTGTGGTACTGCAGTACGTATGTCGCCGCACTAGCCTCTCAGCTTCTAGTATTGCTTGTCTGCAGGAAGCATCAGCTCACCAAAAGCTCACACCCTGCGACGTAGCAGCTCTGCAGAAGTGCTTAAGGGAAAACAAGGGGGACAGGGCAAAGGTAAGCCCCGAATTATGGAGCTCAACAGCGGCAAACAGCCTATCTGGACAGCAGAAGTTCTGCTACCGTGCACCACTACTGTCCTGCCAGCTGAGTGCCTGCAGCGATGACACTGACTCACGTTTAGCAACAACAACAGCAGTAGCAGCAGCAGTGGCAATACGTTCCCTTACGTTCCTGTGTGTGGTAGCAGATCGCAGCACCAGGACAGGCGAGTCTAAGATATCACAGATAACCATAAGGTATGATTGATTCTTGCTCTGGTTTGTTTGCTGCTGATGCAAGTACTGTGTTGCCAATGCAGTGCGAGAAGGAAGTGCTGGCCTTCCAACAGGCATGCAGTGCCCCACCTAGCAGGTAGGCTTCAAAAGCTGGCAAGCATTTACTGCTACTCTAGCTGCTCGAGACGCAAATGCTACATGTCTGTCCTCTGCAGCAAGTCCCACAAGGTTGCACTGTTGCGATCCACAGTGGTACACTCACATTTGCTTCTGTGTTTATAAGTGTGCCCACTGAATAACTGTCTTCAAAACCCCCTCAACAAACCTGTTGCTGTGTTTCGATAGAATTCAAGCAAGCAGCAGCACTGACGGTACAGCTATGTTATAAGGCTTGGTGCATTTGTTCTAATGCAAGGTCTGGCAGATGTCAGTTCCATCTGTTGATGACATCATCTGACGTATGCCTCTTTGGTGCTATCTGTGTTGCCTACAGGAACACAGCAGCTGCAAACCAGCAGTCGTAACTGTGCCGGCCTCTATCTTGTCAGCAAGAGGCAGCTGCGTTGGTGGCTGCGCTGATGGCTGTCAATGCATGCAGCAGCAGCAGAAGCAGCAGCAGCAGCGCAGTGGCAGCACCGGCGGCGGTCTGTGATGACACAGGGGTATAATATCACGATCACCTTTTGGTTGAGTTGTGACAGTGCCGGGTTACCTCACACCTGAGGATCAGGATAGCGCTGGGTGTCTTCCCACATCAAGCAGTCGGGTCCCATCTCACACGACATGTTGCAGAAGTTGTGCTGTTGTGTTGTAGTGTTATCATCCACGCTGGCTGCAACATGCCAGCTCAGCAGACTGCCTGTTGTATTTGCCACACTGTAGTCTTTGCAGTACTTGTGTGCTGCATACATGGTCCAGCATCTCTGCAGTCAATGAACAAAGTACTTTTTGGACTTGCAGATAGAGAAAATAGCAACCAGAGTCTTGTGCTACGGGCATCAGTGCACTCGCGCCGTCAAGTTTGCCCCTGATTTTTTGCATGATGTTGCAACATGGCATGCACATTGCTGGTCATGGTGCTAGTGCTGTAACCTGATCAAACATGTTGCAACCGTGCTGCTGTCATGGAGGATGGTGCTAGTGTGACGCCATATGGATAAGTGATGATGATTCAAGTGCCTTTTGCAACTAAGCGCGTGACACTTAACCTGTGGCCACTGATAGATGTTACAACCTCCAGCTTCAAACCACATGCCAAGTTGCTCAGCCAGGTCACAATCCATTCAAGTCAAAGACATGACCACTGCGCAAGCCAGTACCTAGCTAGCACACGTGTACACAAGTATCCAAATGCAATCATTGAGGAACGTTCAAATCTGCCAACCTCAGTAAGCCTTGCTCAAAAACCAAACCGTTTGATTTCTTGGAGAGTTCCTTCAACAGAGTTTGTCCGTGCACAATGACTACTATGAACACCACAAGAGATCAATGCCTGGGTAAGCCACGTCACTGTATCAAGTCTTGATACAATGTGAACATATGCCATAATCAGTGATGCAAGCTGTCTTCAACAGAGTCTGTCCAGATGCAATAATGAGTTTGTTGTCAAAACTGCACTTTCAACAGCATCACGCTGTGCTTGTTGGGCAGGTACCTTAATGCCATTACCGTAATGCCATTGCTACAGTCAATATGCACAACACAACACAAAGCAAGGCAGCTATCACACTGCCTGATGCACACACTGTATGATGCATTTGGTCTTACATATACACAAGGCACACAGCATCTCAGGAGCAGCAATCGCCTTATGATATCAACGAGCATTGCTTTCACTTTGCTGCACGAGCCAATCTTTATTCACATAGTTTCTGCTCAAGTCATGACAGCACAGCGTATGTGGCGACCAATAGAGCCCGCCACAGTCTTTGCTGCAATCGAGCGCCTGAGATATCTGACGCAATACAATACAAGTGAAAGCGAACAAAAGATCAGGGATGCTGCCAACTATTAACCGCTCTTGAGGCATAAGGCTGCCTGCATGACAACTTGCAGGAAATTTTGCGCCATGCCATTCAAGGTGGCCAAACTGTTCTGCAGTTGACAATCACTTCAGCAGCCACAGCAGCGTTGCGCCTGCTCATTTGGCTGCTGCTGCTGCCGCTGGCACATGTTGCTTTCTGACTGCTCCAAGACGTGCCATAGGACAGCTGCCAATCAAAACATTCGCATCGATATCTGCTGCAGCTACACTCCCTACTGCTGTGGTACTGCTGCTGTTGCTGCTGCACTTGACAAAGAGAGCCTGATGAGCTTCCATTACAGCTGGATGTTTTGAATCCAAAGCAGTATCATCAGCTACTGTGACGTTCTTGGATACTCTGCACAATTCTTGGCGATCATCTGTTCTTCGTGCTACTGCATTCCCAATAAGAAGGAAATCACTGCCACCACTATTGCTGAGGGATTCAGCTTCAGCACCTCCTGTGCATGCTGCTTCCTTACCATGTGCCGAACCTGTCAGCGCTGCATTATGTACTGAATCTACAGAAATCCACTTGCTGGTATCCCTGCTGCAGTCTCTGCTTGGTCCTGGAACTGCATCTGCGACTTCAACTGCATTGATCACCGCGTTGACAGCTACTGCTGAGCCATCAAAGCTGCTGCTGACATCCGACGAGTCAAGTGCAAGATCACCACAGCTACTGCTGTTGATCTCACCATCATCTGTGCTCAAATTAGACTCCAAATCGTCGTCCATTAGCAAGGCATGGCAACCGACAACGTCTGGTGACACTGGTGCTGACGTGATACCAGCACAGCAACTGTTACGGGGAAGTCCAGATGTTCCTAAGGCTTGTTGCAGCAGTTTGAAACTGCCACCTGACAAGTGAATCTCTGCGGTTGCTGCCCGCAGGGCATCTACTACAGAGAGCCCTGCCTCAACCTGCAACAAGCCAGCAGACCAGTACAGAACCAACATCAGGGCTTCTATGAGGTAGGTGCTGTGCTATCAGCTGTTGCAAACCCTAGAAATCACAATGTTTGCCTCCTGTGCGATGTTGGTAGATCTGTACAGGATGTAGCAGCTGTCTCATATGCTGCCTGCCAGATGGCGACTGCAACCAACCTATTGACTGTGCAGCTGATACCAAGTCTTGCTGCAATGAGATAAATCAATACAGGTCGATGCAATGCATGTTGCGTTCAAAAAGTTTACTTCTTACCTTTTGTGCCACATAGTAAACTTTATCAAACAGTTGTGCTGCCTCACGCTTGACAGCTCCCTTTACTGCATCTAACAGACCTGGCATAAACCTCAACGCTGTCGGAACACCTGTGGGACAAACAACAGTAAGCTGTGATAGACTGCATATGAGGCATGCACATGCAATCCCAATGAGTTGTGTATAAGACAGGCAGCAAGTGTAAGCTTGACCTCGCAGGTTGATCTTCAGCTGGATCACCTGTCTATTGCGCGGTTGCAGCGCAGTGATGCAGGTGACAATCCAAACATAGAAAAATGTTCAGACTTGATTACAGCTGCTGTTGCAATCAAATTAGAGTAAAACTGGTGTTGCTGCTTTGCTTGTTTTATAGACTTGCTGACCTCTTGGCCACATCTGAAAGGAGTAAGTGACTCGTGTGACAAGCGAGTCTGCAGCAGCAGTAGAGGGCAGTTGCTCTAGAACCCACTGCCCGCTCAAATGAGACATGAGGTCCTGCAGTGCAACATAAGCTTTGAGCCATCAAACCAGGAAGGAGACGATGCAAAGTCGCTGCCTTGCATTCTTAACAGGCAACGATAGTGCTTTTACATGTAGACAAGGACAGTTGAATGCTGCAGAGTCTAGCAACAGCATGCAACCAACGGTGGGCGTAAATGCTTCAGCATAGGTGCCAGGTAGTTGGACTGCGGGCGTTATGTGCACATTGATAGACAGTGACTACAGAAGTGTTGAGCAAACCATGTCTGGTAGCACACTGAGAGCAGAATTGCTATAAGATGGTTGAAGCTGAGCAAGCTTGCTTGAGCCAACTTACAGATTGCAGCAGCATGAACTGCACTGTGATGCGTCCAGGAACGCTTGCGTTGATCAGCTGATGCACACAGCTCCTTGTGGTGGGTTTCCAGAAAAGTATTCGTACTGGCGCAGTGAAAACGACCTGTTCTTCCCAATTGCCCATGCCATCATCCGACAGCAATTGCCTACCCTCCACCCGAAATATCTCAGCACCCTCTGCATGGTGACAAGCGGTTTACATTTATCAAATAAAACCCTGGAGAAGAAAGCGACGCCATCCTGCTTTGCTTGCAATCCCGCAGGTGCGCGCGTGTGGTTGAAAGAGCGCCTAGCCGGCCATGCATATGTGTGCTGCTGACAGCCTACCAGGAAACGTCAAGATGTCCCATATATGCCTCGGCGCAATTTTGAAAACACCAACTGCAGTAGCTGCTACTCTTTTGCCACATACTGTTGCTTCGATGCCCCAATCGACCATGTCAGCCAGGACACGCTGAGAGATGCTCGATAAACAGTGAATACAGAATGATTGAGGTTAGGTAATCGTGCGATCGCAAGCGTCAGAGAATTCTTGGACTGGCGGATATATATGCGGCAACACTTCGTGCACGTGCCTGTGTTCAGAAGCATTGCGAGATCACCATGTCCTCAACCACTGCTGCGCAACGCTCAGCACAACTGGCAAATGACTGCGTAACGGGTGGTCAACAAGACCTGCCGGGTCATGTTGTCCCACGCGTTCCGTGACGTGACGTCTGCTGAGGTAGCACGTTCAGGAGACTCCATGACTGCTTCTCCCCTGTGTCTGGTACATAATTAGATATCATCTCTTATACTATAGCTAACTGTTCATTAACCCATTGAAAAGCTGGTTCCGTAGGAACCGAAGTGCGGTCCATAACATTCGCACTCATTGCTGTTTGTAGTGTCAATCAGCCTTGTGTGCACGACAGGCCCCGACTCACTGAAGTGTACTTGATCATCGCATGCATGATCTTAGCAGGAAAGGCTCGATGACTTCAGCTGTTGAGTTCTTCGGGCATGGTCATCTGTCAGAATGTGTGGACAGTATCTGTACAGTGCTGCACATGTGCAGTGCTGCAGGAGCAACACCCCGCAACAGCACCAGTACACAGTGGGACTGTAATTTCTGCCCTTCTGTCGTTCACAGAAGATACAATAGACTTGCCTGGACCCGTTGCAGAGGGATTAAACTATGCTACACAACGTGGCCTATGTCAACCAAAGTTGGCTTCGAGCAGTGGCCTATGTTTTCTACCTCCTCAGGAGGTGTCTAGAGGAGTTCCCTGGACACCTGAGAGCAGCAACTGCTTATCTGCATCAGTCACCATCAATGATTGCATCGTTTTGCTGCACGAGCTATTCCTCCCTTCAACTCATTGACAGCAGTGATAAACCTGTGAAAAAAGAAAGGAGTCTGTCTTGCAGAAGGAATGCAGCAAAGAATTTGCGCAAACACTGGCAGTTGTCACACATTACAACTGCAAACAGTTGACCATCCTGCATAAAGGATGTCTGTCACATCTGTATGATACAGTTGGCCACTGGGTTCTGCCGACACGCCCCATGCAGACGCCTCATCCAATTGCAGTGGACATGCAGCAGCCTCGGACGTAAAAGTGCTGACAGCAGAGTGTGAAAACAACACTGGCTCCAGCATTGCTGGCAGGAAAGGAAATATGATTCGTGCAACAAAATGGTTGCAATGATGGCTGGGACGGACAAGCGCCTGCTGCTGCTGGAATTGACTCGGGGCCCACCCGAGTACTGAATACCGCTTTTAGAGATTCCTCCAAGTTGACTGCGACAGGCTTCAGGTCGGCAGATGGTATGGGAGAACGTGCAGGCCCCAACATGATGTGCCTTGTCAAGCAGACTTTTTGGGTCCTGCATGATGTAACAATTTGTTACATCATGCAGGCAGCATACGCGGCAAGATAGACACCACTCATGTGTGTTACAATGTGCATGCGCCTAGAAGCAGCAAATCATCAGCTTATTGCTGCCAATTGCCAATCGGATTGCATGCATGCTGCCGCATGAGCAAATTGCCTTTTCTTTTCACATCGCATGCAGTAGTAGTAGTAGACACACCCATTCCGGCCACGAGGCCCTTGGGCAAGAAGCAAACGGCTGGCTGAGCCAGCCATACCATACGATACATCAACCCCTCTGGGGTAGTCTTCTAGGCAAAGACTACTGAGAGGGTATCTTGGCAGAACATGCAGAGAGCCTGTTGGTAGCACTCACCACTTGCATTTGCATTATGCACAAGCTGCACCATTTGCAGTATTTTGCTCTCGGCTCAGCGTTGTCAAACATCCTAAAACTGCAAAAGGAGATTTGGCACATGCAGCAAAGTTAACGTAATGCTCGCCCAGGCTGATGTTGACAGGCAATAGCTGCTTGTACTGCTCCTGGAACTGTGGCATGTCTCAACCGAGCCCTTGGTGCGTGCATGGTAGTATATAAGAAACATAAAAAACACAAAGAAAGTACAACAGAAAACATGCACAGCAGGTTGATGCATAATGCGACTAGGGCCGCTACTGTGGATACTGGGACACGCTGTAGGCAGTGTATTTGCCTCAGCAACACCGCAGCATATTGTTAGCTGAAGCCACAGTTGCAGGCAACAGGGCAGCCTCAGGACGTCCAACAATTACATTCTTGCCAACATATACGAGATTGAATGCAGAACGAGGTTCCTTGCTGTGTTTTCGGGCGATGAATGTACGGGCGTGTCCAGAGACACAGTCAGCTGCAGTCACATGCACACCGCACCGTCGGGCGAATCAACCCACGGTCTGCAACAACCAAGTATGCTGGTTGCAGCTGCAGATACACTGCACTTAGACTACTGGCACAAGGTGATGGGAACGGTTAACTCCAGTCACGACGGTTGTCAAGAAACCACAATCAGCATACAACAGGCCCAACCAGCACACAATACAGCCCAGCATTACAAAACATACCTTATCATATAATTTAGGTGTTCGACCAGCAACTACCCATTCTGTCAAAGTCAGCCATAACGCGGGAAGTACGAAGACGGTCGCTTGAACACCACCAACCAGCTGACAACAGCTGCAACCTGGTTGCTCATAGTCAACTGTATTACAATCTCATGTCCATCACAGTTCGGCACAATCAACCACATGCACAATAGTCCCAAGAAGGTGAACGCGCAAGGAGCTGATTGGTTTCTTGACAGCAGTCACATACCAGTGCATTAACCCTTGTTCATTCCAAAACAGTCATACAAAGTTATAGATTGCTGTAATCTGTCGCTCTGAGAGGCGTGTAATTCGCAGCGAGATTTCTTCTCACGTTCAGCCTCTGCGTACTGGCCATAGGCAACCTGGTCTATATTCAGGATTTATTGGGATAGTCTGTAAGGCTTGCAGTGCGCAGTGTGAAGGCACGAGGGTCATCCAGGCTTGTTGCAAGGATGAACATTGCTGGACTCGTCAAACCCAACACCGATGGTGCGTTGTTGTGTATGCAAATGTATTCAGTACAGCTTACGGTTGCGCCCAGTTTTGCGACAATAGCTTAGGCCCATATGGCTTGAGGGTCTCTCTGACAGTCTAGCCTCCTTTTGTTCATCGGCGCTGACAGGCTGTTCATGCAAATGCCTGTTGTACTCAACAGATTTCAGCGTATTTGTGGGCGACCTGGCACCTGATGTGACAGACTATGTCCTTCAAGAGACTTTCAGGCAGTACTACCCAAGTGTGCGATCTGCCAAGGTACCGGTATGATCGTGCCCGCATTGCCTGACAGCCTTGTTCTGCTGTTAATCATTGCGGAGTTGCCTGTTGTGTCCGCTGTGCACTGCTCCGCCCCTGCATCGAAAAATCATGTGACTGCAGTTGCTTCTTTTGCAGCTTGCTGTTGCCTTGAAGGTGCTTATGCCCTCTTGTAGAATCTGGCACAACACATAGCTCTGTGGTGGTTGCTAGTATTGGCTATCCGCCATGAAAAGCGTTGCTCACAATATCTGCTGCTGTCTGCAGGTCATTGTGGATCCAGCCACAGGTCGCTCCAAGGGTTATGGCTTTGTCAGGTTTGCCAATGAAAGTGAGCGTGACCGGGCGCTAGAGATGCAGGGTTTCCAGTTGAGCAACAGGCCCATCCGTGTCAGCTTGGCAACAGCACGCCGCAGCAGTTCAGCAGGTATGCCCGGCATCCATCCAGCAGAGCTGGACCCAACCAACACAACCCTGTTCATTGGAGGACTCTCAGCAGGCGTGACAGAGGATCAACTACGTGCCATCTTCCAACATTACGGAGACGTCGTCTACACCAAGATACCTCAAGGCAAAGGCTGTGGGTTTGTGCAGTTCGTAAATCGTCCAGATGCAGAACAGGCCATGGCGGAAATGAATGGACAGATCGTCGGCAGCAGTGCCATCCGCATCAGCTGGGGAAGGAGCACAAGCAGGATTGGGGGACTGCTCACAGCAACAGTCCCAAGACAGCAGGGTCTCCTGGGGGCCTATGGCGCTGCAGGATTGTCTGCTGGTTTCGATGCATATGCTGCAGCAGGCCTGGCACCAGCTGCAGCAGGGCTGTTTGGATCCACAGGGGCTGACTTGTCTGCTGGAGCTTATGACATCAGCAGCATGTATGGAGCATATGGGGTAGGCTCGCAGGTAAGAGATCAATCGCGGTCGGTGCACCCGCTTGTCTACAGCTGTACGGCATGCCCCCATGTTGTCTACTAAACGGTCTGTCCTCACCGTATGAGTCACATGAAGTTGTGTCGGGTTCACCTGCATGCGACGAGGGAGATACTGTTGCTATAGCAATGTTCTCTGCTTGTATTGCAGGGTCTATCTGCTGGATTGAATGCACTCCAAGTGCAGCAGGGGCTGGGCACTGCATCTGTCGGCAACCAGCTGCTGGGGGCAGGCGCACTTCAGTCACTCCCACAGCAACAACTCCTGTTTGATCCCACTGCAATGGTTGATGTGACCAAGCTGAATGCGCTGCTCATGCAGCGGCAACAGCCTGCGTTGACGGGGGCATTGTTGAGGCCCTTGTGAAGACTGGAGTGCTTACTCCAGCGAGCATCATAGGTCAGGTTGTATGCCAGGTGGTTGCATTTGCGCCAGTGCTGCTGCTTCGTGTGTATGTATGCTTGTGCTCCTGCATATATCGCTTGTTTACCAGTGTACGGGCTCAATATGAACTATCTGGCTGTTTTACATGGTGCACAGGGTGTTGGGTTAATGCAGCAAGTCTGTTCAGCAACTAGCAGTATCCAGGAGGTGCTGCGGAATATGCCTCATAGTCTGCTCGATGATTGATACTGCTTGTTGCTGCACATTTAACCGTGGCACTGCTCACTTTGGACATACTTTGTGGTCGTGTCATGATGCTTCTTTGAGGTGTGTTGCAGATTCATGTGGTCGCTGCAGCTACAATACTACATTCATAACAAGCACTGGATCTCAGGTGTTGTCAGATTAGGATGTGTGGGCTGTGGGCATGCATGGTTTGCCGCTTTGACAGTCACAGCTAAACGCTAAACATTTCAAGCTTTCATATGTTATGCTCTTGTTATTTGTTGTGCCTTCATCGTTTTACGCAAGGCGTGTCTGTTGTGCAGCATCCAAGGCTGGTGGCAGAGCAGCTGGTGCTAGCAAGGATGTTGCAGGCTGTTTCAGGTGCAAAATATGAGAGATGCTCATTCATGAGCCATGTTGTTTCCTTTGTGCAGTGCTGGCCATGCAGTGCATGATGTGGGTGTGTCATGCACGGTGCATCTCATCTGAGCAAAGAACTCTCAGGTTGCTTGTTGTCAAAGTACTGTCTGCTGTCGCAATGTCTGTTCTCCAAGATGTGTTTTGTGAGTGGCTCCTTTATGGACGCATGTGGAGCTTACATGGCAATGCTGCATCAATACTTGCACGTTGTGGGTGTAGTTTGATGCTTGCTTCTGTCACCTTTCTGAACCATCAGTATGCTGCATGCTGACTCATGGATTCCAGGGTGGTGTTAGAATTCTTTGGTGGGATGAACTGCTTGTGTGCTTGGCTTCTGCCCAAGGAGGTTCTGCTTTATTGAATGTTGCATGATTGGCTTTAGCCCGTTTGGCGAGCCAAGGACAGGCTCATTGGGCAAGCAAACCACATTCTCGCCGTCTGAGCAGCGCACAGTTCAGGGGTCGGCCAGCAAGTCCTGCATGCTCCACCTTCCTGCAGTGATGGAGCATCGGCGAACTCTGCATGCCATGCACAAGGTGACGGGAACCAGGGACTTTTTTGGGTGAGACCCTTGCTAATGACAACGTCTTTCTGTGTTACATGCAGTGTTTCTGTGGTATACCCAATCTCAGCTGTGTGTGCTGAATTGTCTAGCAGATCTTTGTTATCCTTTCAAGCATGCAGCATGGTTTGATGCTCTGTTTGCTGCTGCATTACCCTGAGATACTACACAGCGTGTACAGGAACTATACCATTCCACCAGGTGCTTTGCTTCTTTCAACAGCATTGCTTTGTGCTTGTGCCATGAGATACAGCTTAGCTGCGATTTTGGGTTTCAATCAGCTTTGCCTCCTTCAGCATGGCGTTATTAACCTGCAGTCGTCTTCTGTTGTGTCAGTGTATCAGCTTTCATCTGCTAAGGTAGCAACTGTCTTGTTGCTGAAAATAGCATGCTGTGAGTTGGGGGTGTGCTGTGAGGCTGCGAGGCTGTGGTGCTCAACTTCCACCGGTTACGAATGTGTACTGTTGTTTCAGGCAGGCGGTTTAGAAGGGGCATTGCCTTCATCAAGCCTCAGCACCAGCCATCCCCGGTATTCAGTGCCATCTGGGGATCTCAGTGCCATTAGAGCAGTGTCCGTGCGCCTGTTCTGTGTTTGATGTAGGTGGGCCTGTTACTTTTGCAGTACGTGTTGCTGATGTCATTATGTGTGATGACCAAAGCGTGTCGTGTGTTTTCTCCTTGGCATCACACCCAATCTGCATGGCTTCCATAGGCTGGACCTTCTGTATGTCGGTGGCGGTGGTGCTGTTGATGAACTGCAGGCTGCTGCTCAGGCGTTGATCTACTGATGAATGAGTGCAGCAAATGTCCTGATGCCATCTCTTGTTGGCGTAATCTTCTAGTGCAGCATTGTGTGCTATACTTGAGGGTTTATTAGTTTAAGTACTTGAGATGGGCTTCAGCAAGTTGTTTGTAGCTCGTTCAAGCTGTCGTTTTTGCTGTTTGGTTCATCAGGTCAGCACATACGCTGTGTATGTCCTTTTGCCGCAGCATTGGCAGAGGGGCATTTTGGTGGCTTATGTGCTGATTGACTGTCAGTCAAGATTCGCTGATGGGTGCATGTTGTAGCGTGCTAGCTCCTGAGTTTGTACTGCTGCTTGCACTTGTTGAACTCATGTGGCGCGTATCTGCAAAAAAATGTCAAGGCAGTCTTATGTTCAGCGTACAATTGTATGCTGGTGTCTCATGCTGGACAGGTTGCACTCAGCAAAGTGAGTTGCACTGGTTAACAAGTAGACATCTTGCAACGACAGCAGCTTGTACATCCGTCAGTGCCCTGCCATTGGGCCTCCATTATCATGTTTGCTTGTCACAAATATCCTTGGTCCTTTCAATGTTGTTGCCAACATATGTTGACTGCTAGTTGTAGTCTAGAGCTCTTATGCCATTCGCATTATCCACCAGCATATGGCTTCTGCTGTTGTGTTTGCATCACAGTGCTGTTCTTGAGATCGATACTGTCACTAGCTCTTGTTGTTCCCCGCATCAAGCATCCTTGCAGCATTGCACACTGCTCGTAAAACGTAGCAGCTATTGTTCAATGCATGTGCATGTTCTTGAGCATCTCCGCATGGGCAGGGCCACATGCATGCTTATATTCTTCTTCAGCACAGCAGCTGCCTTGTGTTTGGGACCACTATTGAAAGTTGATATCTCAGCTTGCGTGCAAGATTATTGGGACACTGCGTCTACAGGTGCACTTCTGCAGCATATCCACTGGTTGAGAAGAACCGCTGGGGCCAAAATATTCTACAACCCAGGTGTTGCGGCAAACCCTTTATGATGTGTTGCTGGTAGAAACTGCCCATGTTTAGGTGTTCAGTTTCCAGTGTCGTGGTATTGTTGTCATCAGCACAGAGTGATTGTCCATTAGCACATGCGTTGTGTTGATCTTGGCGGCATCTGCCTTTGAAAAAACACGCAGCACAAGCAGCAGTCCTTGATGTGCTGTACTTCTTTGCGGCCATGCTGTAGACAGTATGGCCCAGGGTTCTGTCCAGCATTCTGCGTTTCCTTTTGTGTCATAGTTTGCTCGTTGGACTTTTGCCAGGGGCCTCCTGTTGGTATGGTGTAGTGGCCTTGTACGGGCCAATTCATGGGTTTGGCCTGCTGTTTTGTGCATGACCGGGCGGGGATTGCAATGTGAAATGTCTCTGTGCAGTGGCAATAGTTGAGCCTACATACCTGTTGCAAGGCAGGCATACTTCTTTCATCGGGTTGATTGTTGTCCAGATGCAAGCATCCAGTGTTGCAGGTTGCTTGCATCATTTGAGATATGACAGAACAGCACATAAGGGATGGAAAAGCTACTTGCTGCAATGGCGTAAAGTCATGTCGTGTGGACCAATATGGGGCATATGTGGTAGGATTTTGTAGTAGTTGCTGATCTGTCGGTGTGTGCTTGTGCTGTACACATGCTGCCACCTGGTTTCACTCCCATAGCATACACAACTTCCTGTATCCGGAAGGGGCTGCTTGGAGCTGGCTACATGAAGTACCTGCTGCATGCACTAGTAAGCTTCTTAAGGTCGATGAGCTCATGCCACTGCTACACAACTGTCGAGGGTATGTTATAATATGACCCCAGTCATTTTCTGAATATGGTGGCAGTTGCTTATGCATATGGTCCATTGTGGCTACTAGCATGGGAGCAAGGTATCGTTGAATCGTTGTTGTGGGTGTCGGGCTGATGTTGAAGTGCAGATATGTGATGAGCAGGTGTGCAGAGATGCCATGAGCCCGCAGGTCCCATTGAGTCGCAAGGTATGCAGGAAATAGTTTCCTGATCATTCGCAGGGGTATTGGATATTCTTGTAAGCGCCATGGCAACTGTGCGCTAGCATTTCAGTGTGGAGATGTATGTTCTGAGCGGTTAATATGAACGACCGGGCGGTCATATATGAACTCAAGGAAACTCCCTCATGGGGCTTCTGGATTCTGTGTAGCTACCAAGAGTGCATTGTGGTAATAGTAGACCAGTCTCAGCTGTCTTGCTGAATAGTGATTGATGCTGTTGGCAGTTGTTTGTCCCTTGCCTCTCATAGCAAGACTCGGCAGGTGTTGCGTGTATACCATTCCCAGGTGTACCTGGGTCATATGGTATCACGTTGTCTCATGCTGTGTATTGTAAACTCAAACAGAGCTGTGCACTGCTTGTTATCTCCTAAACGTAGGGTTGCCGAATGGTTTGTTCTGTGCCATTTGCATTCTGCTACCATCAGCACTGTTTTTGCTGTGAGGTAGATTTTGGTGTGTTGTCAGGATACAGATATGAGTGTGACAGCACTCCATTTGCCTTGTTGTTCTTTGTCAGATATTTTGGTGAACATCGACAGTTGTTGCCACACAGGCTTCTCCCACAAACAAACTAGTATTCCTTGCCAGTGTCTCAAACAATGCTTTGAGCGTCAACAGTCCAGGCGATTGTTGTTGATAGTCAGTCTGCTTAATTCCTGAGTCCGTCATGTCAGCTTTGGGCGGCCCTGCATGGTGCTTGGTGTGTGTGTGTGTGTGTGTGTGTGTGGTTGCATGCCTATGCCATACTGCGGCACAGCAGGATAGGTCTCCATACCTTCAAGAAGGTCTACTGATTAGTAGCGGTCACAGCACAGTATGATGACAAGATGAACTGAAGTCACAAAGTTGTCTTAGTGAGCTGCATCATGTGCACCATTGTTGCACAACAGGAACAGCAAACTTAAGTTTGTTTTGTAGAGCAACTGTGCGAATTCCAATATTGAGTTTCCCACAATGGTCATTGACCGCATGCCAAAGTTGTGAAGTGAAGAAACGAGGATCTTTTGGCATCAAACTTCAGGTTGTTGTATAGAGCAACTGTATAAGTGTATACTGCTAAGGCATCACCTGATGCATGCATGCTCTGGGACTGCCTCTTGAGAGTCGACAGTGACTGCCCTGGGCTAAGGATGGTTCTTTGAGCACGTTGTACAGGAGGGCATGTCTGCCATCAGGGCTGACAGCGTTGTGGGTAATATGGGTGCACAGTGTATGGCTCAGCAGACCTGTGAAAAGAAAGCTTTCAGCTCAGCTCCCTTAAGAGTTATTTGGCTCGTGCAGCAACATGTGTGCAATCACATCTCAGGCACAGTGCGCTGACCACAATTGAGGTTGGCAGTGAACACTCAGTCCTGGGCAAGTATGGGTTCATTACGTGCAATAGTACTGCAAGAGTGGTCAGGCCTGCATGCCTATTAACAAATGTACAGAAGATAAGGTAGTACTACACTGTACCGCTTCCTGAGTCCAAGAAGTTGTAAGATGTACTGAGTGTGGCTGACAAGCATCTGCCGCACACCGACATGCTTCATGCTGAAGCGCAAAGTCAAGAGCTCCGAACAAACTTTCCAGGGGCTCTCCCAAGTCGCCAGGCAGGAGGTGCCGCACACCGAACGGTTCGGAACAGTGTTACGGAAGCTGTATGACCCCAGTTTGCCCTGCCTTGCCCTGCATCCTTGATAATGTTCTGGAAGCTGATGGCAGGGAACAGTTGGTGCTGAGAAGGCTTGGCAGTGTCACCGCATCCAGGGAAACAGTGTCTGCCAGAGTGGATTTGGTTGACACGCACCTCAACTCCCTACCTTGGGCTGACACGACAATACCAATCTTTCTTGAATCGCTGAACGAGGTCGGATCACTGCCTAAGTTGGCGTGACATAGGGGCCAGCTGAAGGTGATTCAGACGGTCCCCACCATGGATGACGAAGACATGGGCACCGGTGAAGCCTTTGGGGAAGATGTATTGGACCTTGTACAACAGGTGTGACGACAGTCATGGGGCTTGCAGGGCTATGAGCAGCATGCCCGATCAGGTGTCAGGGTAGCAGCCATTCCCCTCCTGCTGTTGCCTCCTTGTGATCACTGTGATGGCATGGAAGCACAGCAGGTGCACGAGATTCCGCAATCGGGTATGACCCATTTGCGAAGCCAATGGCAGAGGGGCCTCCGTGCATAGCCCAGAGATGTGTGACAAGTGTGCTTCTCATGCAGAGCCTGACTTGAATAAGATCTCGACCTTCTGCAAATATCATTCAGTTCCTCAGGCAACTATGCATGTATACATCCGACTGAGCTCAGCGCTGCTCACCGTATCGCGCTTGGACTGCTGCTAATGGTGTCCTGCATGTATGTATGTCCTGAATATGTATGTCCTGTGTATTCAGGGCCTTGTTCCCCTGTCCCTGCGGTCTATTCTGGTAGCTCGCCTAGTTTGCAAACACTGGCAACGAAGTGTTGGCTGCCTAATCTCCAAGTTACATCTACCATATGAGGTTTGGACAGGGCAAATAAGCAGTGCCTCAACAGGACCATCAATAAGTGCTCCAGCTGCAGGCACTTACGCTCGCAGCGAGTATGTCACAGCAGACAGCATCAGCGATGCAGAAGCAGATGATGATGCGCAGGATGTCGGGCTGCAAGATGACGACGACATCTGGGTTCCGCCGCCTGCTGTTCTGTTTCATGTCAGCGCAGCTGCTGCAGCTGCTACCGCTGCAGCTGTTGCTGCAGCCAAGGAACGAGCAGCTGCCTCACAGACAAAGAGACGTCATGATCAGCTGAAGGATGCGCAGCAGCAACATGAGCTGGGGCGGCAGGAAAATGAGCGCAGACGCAAGAACCTGCAAACGCCAGGACAACAGCATCTTGAGGCTGCTGCAGATACAGCAGCTGCCCTTGCCGCACCTGCAACCGCAGCCATGACAGGGGACTTGACTGCTGTGCATAATGAACATGCTGTGCCTGTATCACGCATCAGCAGCAGGGCCGACACATCAGTGGTATCAAGTGGTAATGGTTCAGATGCATCGGCAGCAGAGCAGCTTCCTGCAGCAGCTTTGGAACAGCAGCACCTATTGTTGCCTGAGACAACAGGGGAACCTCAGTCTCTGCCAAGCAGCAGGCCTGCAGAAACTCATGCAGGCCAGCTCCAGCACCTAGCCAGTGCAACAGATGTGGCAGTGAAGAGTAGTCGAATAGATCCGCAGCCCTCCGCTGTAGAAGCTCAGCCAGTGCCAGCTATGCAAGCAGCTACAGCAACATTAGAAGCAATGAACGAGACAGCAGCACAGACATCATTATCCAGGAGTAGCCAACAGCTGGGAGGTCGCTGTAAGCAGCGCCTGCAGCACCCTTTGCAGCGCTTGTCATGTAGTTTCCCTTTCTGTACTGAAGTCACGATGTGTTGCCTCAACAGATCAACATCCAATCCACCTGTGCATCAGCAAAGTTTGATAACCCAGTCTCTTGGGTATATCAGCCAGGTACCAAAGTTGAGGACTTTGATCCTGCAAGGGTCGTTGCCATCCGGCACATGGTTGCAGGTTGTGACAGCCATGCACCAACAGCAGCAGCTGCAGCAGAAACTCCGCTGCTTGCAGTTGGTGGGTGTGTATCTGCCCCAACCAGATGTGTTAGAGAGTGTTGTGGAGATGGCTGGTTTGAGAGAATTGGTGCTGCATGCGAATGACAAGAGTCATGGCCTGCAGGTAGGTCCAAGCACAGCGTGAACAGCCTAGGCAGCATCTCACCTGTGCGTACCCTGCGGCCATCAAATGTCTGCGCATGCCGCCTATGGGATATCATACAGTATCTGTAGTTTGCTTGTTTGATATGATACCTTGTACATAATATTAGTGACTGCAACAGACAGCACATCTCTCAGAGGACATTCATGGTGTTACAAACACACTAAACCATTGCAGATGATCAAACAGGACGCTTTGGCTGCATCACTGAAACTGCCAATAACAAGCCTGGCTTAGCTTCCCATTAGTCCTGTGTCACAGCCGTTGATGAGCTAGTGCATGCTATACAAGGGCTGAATGCCTCAGGGGTGCTGATGTTACAGCAAGCCTGTCACCGTGCCTGGTATTGAACCACTCCTGCTGACCTTGATGTCTGCAGACTGCTCATCTGGAGGCTCTAGCTGCTGGTACTCAGCTTGAGTCCTTGTCACTGTCAGTGTATCAAGCCTCGGGTGTCAATCTTCGGCTGAATCCGTTGATGCAGCTCACTGGCCTTAGAAGCTTGGAGGTGGTATACAAAGGTAAGCAAGCCGCCATCATCACCGTCTTTTCAAGCTGGCTTCTGTGGCTTCCACTGCACCTGTGGTGTTGTGCCGTCCTGTTGTATGTTGGTTCCTGCAGCAATGCCTATACCTGCATGCCTGTTTGTACAAAAGTATAGTATGTTCCAGCTGGTAGCAGCTGAAGATGCGTTCCTTATGAGTGGTCACTTTGGTGTAGTATACTACGTAGTGCCGAGTCAGCATGTTGATTGTGAACGTTATAGGATGGATGCAGGTACCCCTGTGTTGGGAGTTTGCTTGCAGCAGCTGCTTGCTCCTATAGCTGCTTCAAGTTGCATGCTGTGCTGTCTTGTTGTAGGTATCTTCAAGGACCAACGACCAACTCTATCGCCCCTGGCGTCCATAAGCAATCTCAGCAACCTCACATCTCTCTCATCAGCTGGTCTGGCTTCACCTCTGTTGCCACAACCAAACATGTCAGCTTTGATCAACTTGTGTGCCACTGGACTCACGAAACGCGTCTCTGAGGCAGCACTCAAATCTCTGAGTCAGTGCCTAGGACTGAAGCAGCTCAAGTTGGAAGCAGGGCGCCGGGGAATAGGAGCAGTAGCAGCTGACCAATTGCAGCATCTGGGTGCGATGAAGCAGCT
>LWCB01002391.1:0-12408 GCA_001630525.1 Coelastrella sp. M60 | reverse complement strand
CTATATACGGTCGGCCAGCTCTGGCCTATACACACCCAGTTGCAACCAGTCTCAAGCATCTCGCTTGTGCTCTTGTAACAAAGTAACAAACCTGCTACCTTCTTAGGAGCTCTGCTCCAGGTCGGATAGTGCAAACAACGTTACGCCCGAATTCTAGCAACGTAGTAGGGAAACAGGTGAAGTGTAGCACGGTGGCCTGTTCGTAAGCTAGAAGTACGGCATAAACGTTTCAGTTCCCCAGCAACTGCTGATCCCTCACAGGGCCCCAACTTTCAGGATACTGTTCCTGCTTCACCACAAAGGGTGGCACTACCTCATGGAGCCACATTCTGTATTACAAACTTCTATGATATCCAGAACTACGGTCACACTGGTAACCCAGGCAGGTGTGCGTCAACTAATTCTCTTGTTGGGCTAAAACAGGGCAGAGACTTACCCGCCAAAGTGTTGTTCCATCAACAAAATGATGTATATGTTATTTGAAGCCTTAAAGCAGTGCATGGTATGACAGATTCAAAAATTCCACTTGCCTTCCTGTTGAGTTTCGTTGGTACGCTCACAACTCTGCTGCCATCTGGTCTGAAGCCTCCGCATCAGTGGACCAGAAGGCCTCCCCAACTTCATGCTGTACCTTCTGAGCCAAGCCCAGAGAGTCAAGGACTCTGAGTCCGTTGGGAGCAAGACTCAGCCCTGCACCAACCTGTAGGCATGTGGCGAGCGTTGGTGGAAACATGCTCATCTTGCCTGGGCAATGTACCAACCCTGTGCAGCTGCTGCTGTAGCAATGCACACTGAGTGTGATGGTAGGGTCTAAACTTCGACATGCTGACGATTATACCAGTGGGGGCCAGCAAAAGGGGTAGTTCTGTTTGCTTCGCACACCACGTGGTCCTAGATATATGTCTTAAAGTCATACGTCTGACTTGCCACATGTACTGTACCTCTTGCACCTCTGGCACTTGGTCAAATATCACGAGTGTGTAGTCCAGATGCTTTTGGAGAAGCAGAGCGAGTGTTGGACCAGCGATACCAGAGCCAACAATTGCCACACGGAGGCCATAGAGCGCTGCTGCTTGACCTAGGAGTGGACGTTGCGCAAGTCATCAGCAGCTGTGTCACAGGGTCTGCTGCATGGGGCATGTGCTGCTGATTTAAGGCCTGGGACGCGCTTCATGGCATTCTAAGCAGGTATAGTTGTCTATAAACATCTTTGTGGGCAATGCGCCTCTAACCATGCTTTACGATGGGGGCATGCTGGAGTAGTTCAGTGATCACATGTATGTGTACTGCACTAGTACTCGTCAGGTGAAAACAGATTGCATGACATGAACATAATACAGACAATCTGGACTGCAACACGATGATTGGCAATGCTTATATGAATTTGCTAGTAGCGAGGAAGGCGGTTCCCTGCAGGCATAGATGCACACTGGAAATCAACTGTTGATGTGTTACTTTCTTGAAAAGCAACAGTCTGTGAAACCTGCCACACTCCTGGTATACACAGCAAATAATACTCAATTGCTTTGATAGCAGATACTAGAGGCCAAACTACTCCTCATAGCGGCGTGTCAAGACCAGCGGCAGTCCATTTGCTGGGTAGTACCCCAGTGCCGGCTTCCATTCTGTGTTGTTATCAGCCACAAAGTCATAATTCCGAGCCAGTAGTGCCAGGAAGACCTTCATTTCCGCCATGGCCAGTCCAGCACCAAGGCAGTACCTCACTCCACCTCCAAATGGCATCAGCTGACCAGGCTTTGCACCAGCAGGAGTCAACATTCGTTCAGGGTTGAATAAAGATGGAGCCATGTCACCTGAAAACAGGGATGGCAGCAATGGCAGTTTTGACACCTCACCCTGAGTATCATCTGAGGGGCAAGCTCCAATGATCATTCCAAGTATGAATTGTAAGAGACTCATTGCCATAACATTACTTTCAAACCAGCTACCAGGTAGTATTGCTACTGTCATTGCGCATTTCAGATATACAAGGAACACAGCACAACACCAGCCACTCCTGCATCACACAAAGCAGCACACCCTACACAACACACTGAGGAACGCTTCAGCTGCGGCAGCCAACTCGAAATAATAAGCAGGACACGATCTCCGGCTTATCAGTCATGAGTTCAACTGATCCATAGCTGGGAGCATCTCACCTGTGCTGTTCTCCCAGCGAGGGTCATGTTCAGCCAGATGTTGAAGAGGCAGTGACATTCTGGTGCCAGCAGGAACAGCATAACCCCCAAGATTAAAATCACGAGTGGCAACCCGGACTACTGAATCCACAACAGGATCCAGTCGTAGAGTCTCCCTGTGAATGACAGAATACACAAGGCATGAAACATTGAGTGTAGCCTTCATGCATTGTTTATTATGTTGTTCTTCCACATTGCATGCACATGGATTCAGGTCAAAGTTTGCGATTGCTCATTGTGGAGCCTATGATGTTTATACAGAGCATACCACGTTTGATCTGCAGCACTTCCGTTGGCAATTTCTCAGGGTATACCAAGCAATAGCGCACTGACAGTCCCTCACCTGACCACTGCATCAGCATACACCATGTCTTTGAGTGCTGCTGCTGTGATTGTATCCCCGTGTTGTGCCACTACTGCTTCCTGCTCCTCTCTCAACCTCTTCACCACTTCTGGATGATTTTGCAGGTTGCTCATGCAGCGGGTGAGAGTGGTGCTGCTGGTGTCATGACCAGCGACCAACAGCAGCAACATGTTGTCACAGATCTCAAGATCTGTCAATCTGTGATGACAAAAACATGTACAATCAAGCATATATGTACAGACGGCAGATACGAATAGTGTTCCACACACAAGGTTTGACATAAAGAAGACATGCATAGACCATGTGAGCTGCTGTACACTTTGGTCATCACGGTGACATCGACATCATACTACTGGAGGCCATTTCATTTCTGCACCCAACTGCTCACCTGTTTCCCTCTTCATCTACTGCTGCTACCAATCTTCTCATCACTCCAGGGACATCATCACCTGCTTCCAGCTGTTGACGTGCTGCTGTCACACTGGATTGAAAGTACTCAGTCAACTCCTTCTGAGCCTTCAACGCCCTGCAGTGGCAACACAGATCACCAGCACTTGCAATAGGCAGTGTATACAGACGGGCACAGTGGATGCAAGTGACAAGAATTGCACACTGTTTGCTGGTGAGCAGCTGTTGCCACTGCAGAGCTACTTCCCCAAGGGATCAACAGACAAGTAAGCAGGTTGTATTTGACAGCTGTCTCGCCTGGACCTGAGGGACACTAGTGGCAATGCGCACCTGGAGTCTCAGTGCAATCAGGTGCTCGTCAGATCAGACAGATGTGTGTGACATGTGCGTCAAAGATCTGTATGCGCTGAGCTACTCGCTACACAACACCATCACTTACTTGTGCCAAGGCGTGAAAGGAATGTCCAGGAATGGCCAGGCGTCCAGACCACGAGAGAGCGTGTGGAACAGATGGCTCAGCCTGTGTAGCTCATCACCAGGAATCACACGCCCGAGAGTCACCTGAGGGCAAGCAGCCAGAAGTGAAGCAGCATCTGTCAACACATTCAGATACCAGTAGAAGCAGAATTACAGAAGTATGCCTAGCAGCCCTGCAGCATGCATCTGCTGACCTCTCACAGCCATGTGTGTGTAAGGTACCCACAAGCCATAGCAATAGTGCCATCTCACAGCCAAGTGTGAGTAGGGTGGCAGGTACCACCTATGCAGAAATCTGTCACAAACAGTGAAAAGGGCAAATTCACTTGCATGCACAGCATTAGTTTGACAACCTGATAACCCCCACCTGCAGTATGAATTCAAACGTCAACACCTTCAATTGCTCATAAGCCTTGACACCTTGAGCCCCAGCCGCTTCCCAGCTCTCCAGGTGTCTTTGAATGAGATTCTGTACATCTGGTAGGTAGGTGGCAATGGCATCTGCACTGAACGCTGGTTGCAGGAGTGTCCTCAGCTGCTTGTGACGGTCAGGATCAGCAACAATCAACAAGCTGCGTTCACCAAGTAGAGTAGCTGTAGGAAGATAAGGACCAACGCAAACAAGACGGCATGTCAGTATGACAAAGTTCAACTAGTTCAACAGTTGACACTTGCTGCGGCATTTTGCAGGGTAAACATGAACAGCCAGAAGCCCTGATAACCTGAACTAGAACAAGCATCAGCTTGCTAGTACAATCAATTACGGAAAGGGATTCAACGCATGCGTGTAGAATCCCAGAAAAGCCCAAACAAAGTACACAGCACCTACCAAATCCCTTGTTGACAATGTCGTTGGCTCCCAGCCCTTGTGTTGTGGTTCCAGACCCTTCACCAGCAAATACGTCCTTCACTAGCTGCATGGTGGATGGCATGTAGAAGCTGTTCAACAACGGCTGCTTGGGGATTTGAACCACAGACTCATTTCCTCGCTGATCAAGAACAGCAGACTGGAACTTTGCAGGATCCATCAGCTGCAGGCAAGAAACACACAGTGTGCAGGTTATTATATGTACTTGCCACACTGTGGCACTACAAGAGCTCTGCACTTGGTGCAGACCTGAATTGCGTCGAAAGCAACTGAGGGACACAATATCTGCAATCTAGCCCTGCATTAGCATCACTTATTGGGCACCGAGCATCAGCATGACAGATTGGGCAGGAAGACCAACACAGGGTGAGGTTGGTCCTGAAGTCAGCAAACAGCTGCGGGCCAGATATTTAGCAATCCGCACACTGTGTATGGCTGACATTCTCAACAGCTGCAGTGACGGCACCCCAAACAACAGTTCAAGTCTGTTTAGGTTCTCAAAGGCTGTTCTCTGGCTTTGTATATAGCTTCCCAAGTCAAGGTGTTAACAATCAGATACAACTGCAAAATGCGGTCCTGCTGGCTATGCTCATGTTGACAATCACTGTCATGTCTGCAGCAGGTGGGCTGAACATATATGAGCGCATTGCTCATATATGTCCAGCCCAGCTGTTGCTGACATGATGATGGTTTCAACACGTTAGGGTCATCTCCGAAAATGTTTTGGTCAGAAAGCCAGGCAAGCCAAGCCTCTTGCTGCCAGTGTCACAAAGCTGTGCAGGACAGAAAAGAACTAGTTGGATCTGGCTCCAACAAGGCCGGATAAATCCGTCAATTTCTCACAGCTTTTGCTTACCTGCAGCTGCACTCGTTTGAACCATGGCAGTTTTACTGCAGGTGGTGTGTTGAGTGCAGCCAAGAAAGGACATTGGCCACTGCTGTTGCCTTTTTGACCCAGAGTGTCAACATCTCTTGGCACTTCTGCTGTGTTGACCGTAACTGCAGAAGACCAAGCAACAGTATTGCCGTCATGTGGAGTTATAATCAAAACAGTGGCTGCAGAATACGACTGCAGTATTTGGCACGGAGCGCGTGTCATGTACAAGGAACATAGAATGCAGACAGAAAGCACAATATGCACAGTGGCCCGCGGAACCACAGGACCACCCTGTGAGCGGCCGTGCAATGACAGAGAAAGAAGGCCTAAGCACCAGTGGTAGGCAGACCTTTGCGCCTTGCTGAGCTGTGCCGGGGCGACAGACGACTGTGACGTTGTGCGATGCCAGAGCAGCATTGGCGAAGGCCACAGGCTCTATGTGCGTGCTTGTTTGCGGTGTACATGCTACGTGGATGCTGCATCAGAGCTAGACAGATGGGTTCTAAGGACTGTAAGCGATGATACCCAACTGGAGACGAGAAAGCGGGACGTTTCCGGGGCAGGATAAAAACAGTGCAGTAGGTGGCCGTTTGCAGCAGAATAACTGTAGTGAAAGGGAGGTATCTGATATATAACCGTAACATATACCGTATATAACGCACAGCCCCAGACACATGTCAAACAGGTCACCTAGGGTTACGCAAGTGGCGCGGAACGTGAACCCAATGCGTTGGCACGATGTGCCAGCTTGGACAGATCCCAATGTATGTATTCAGTTTTTGCCCGCTCCTTTTTTCCGTGTGCTGTGAGGCTTGTTTGATCAGCCAGAATGACATAGCGGGAGTGAAACAGCGAGCAGGGATATCCGAGGTGCAACGAAAGTTGCTCTGATCTTTCTCATAACTCGAGCAAATTACTTTTATATGTTTTGCTGTGCCTCAAATGCCACTTTGTGCTTCTTAGCGTGAAAGCTGCACAAAGTGGCGTTGGGATTATCGTTCTCAGACGGTTACGACAGTTGATCTAGGGCGTTCTTACTGCGACCAATAGTTGCATCGATGTATAATCTCGGCGTAGTGCTGACCAGGAGCCTCTAACAAGCAGCGTCACTCTGGCCTCCGCCTGGCATTACAAAGATATCGCTCTTGTCTACACAACAATATGTCTGGTTGTGTTCTATGTCGAGCATCTACAGTTGATGCTCCGTGTGCTGCCTCCATCGCTGAAGGTGAAGTTCGTGCAGCTGACGACTCGTGTCAACGCTGTGACAGGCCACTGGCCTAGCCTGGTACTCATATTCATCATCAATATGTCTGGTTGTGCTCATTAGGATTGCAGCTTATACTACGTATACCAGCACCGTATTACTGCTGTTGATCGCCTTTGTGGTGCAACACCTCTGTGTCCTCATTGAGTTGCAACTGCAGTGGCATGTTGTCGATGTTGCTGCTGCTGGAATGGTACGCAGTATGAAATATTGATACTGGTACATGCTGCGGGCGTCGAACAGACGAAGGTGATGCGGAACAGGGGTAGTAATATAGAGCAGCACACCACCTAAAGCTGTTGAAGCCACAGCAGCAGCCTCAACAACACCCATCCCAACAGCCAGATTCAACAGCTGCATGCTCGGCACCAGCAGCATCTCATCGATCAGCCCTTGATCGCCCGACACATCCAAGATTACATTCGTAGAGTTGTGCACGTCCGGAACCTTCTCCGAGTTAAAATTCAGCACACAGCCATAACAATGCACGAGCTGCTGATTTGTGAGCTGCACAGCCTGCCGAACAAACACAATGTCAGACCATTTGAGGTTTATGGTCGCAGGGCCACGCCGAACAACCACACTCTCCAAGCTGCAGTAAGCAGCAATCTGAGCTCAAGCTCGAGCATCGTCACGGTAGGAGAAGCACGTGTCCAAGCCCTCAACGCCAGCCTTAATCTCAGCAGGATGCATTTGGCAGCACAAGTACATGCAATAACACACACCTTGTGCTAAGTGCAAATTGTCTCACTGCAGTTCAACACCAGGTGCTGTGAAGTATGATTTCAAGAAAGTTTGGCTCATGCAGCATTATGATAGTGAATGCAATGCTGGCTGATTACACAAGCACTGCTCGTAAAGTATGTGTTGGGGTTTTACATAAGCACCAACAGTTGGCACATTCAACCAACTCATCAACGGCAAACTGCCGCTTGAATAGCTGCATGCTATATGCTATGCTATGCTGCTACTAGCTATGCTTGTGCTAGTAGTAGACACACCCATTCCGGCCACGAGGCCCTTGGGCAAGAAACAAACGGCTGGCTGAGCCAGCCATACCATAATATACAGCAACCCCTCTGGGGCAGCCTTCCAGGCAAAGGCTACTGAGAGGGTATCTGGGCAAACCATGACAACGCTGTCACAGACTACTTAGGCTAAGTGCTATATGCTACTAGCTACATGCTAATGCTATATGCATATAGCATATGCATATAGCATAGCATATGCTATGCTATATGATCTCAACAGCTCAACACAACATGCCGTGCACTCTTCACTACCAACCGTTGGCGTGACGCTGCCACAGAGATAACACATGCCACTCATCAACACTCAGCAGTTGAATGCGCTTCACTCCAAAGAAACTCTGCCTGATGAACTGCTGATTGATGAAGCGCGTAAAAGTTTGCAGTGTCATGCACCACAGTTGGCTTGTACTTTGCCTGAAAGTTGGCTTACATGCTCTCATTCATGTCTCACTGATTCGGAATCCGCGTCTTGTTGCAGCTTCCATACATGTATGAAAGCATGTATGCTTGTTGGCAGCGTCGTTGCAATCAAGATATGCAGTTTGTGGTAGAATCTGAGTCTGGTTCTATGTCTGAGCTTGATAGTATCTCTGATGATGAACTTGCAGACTTACCAGATTGAATCTGGTATGGTTGTGTTTATATTTTCCCCCATGAGCCACTAATTGGCTCCTCACGGGTGTGAACCCTTAAAGGGTAACTAGCACCAACAGCAGCAGCAGCAGCGCCGCACTCCACCCCATCCAGCTCAGCCTTGCGCGTTACTTACCCTTTAAGGGTTCACATGAAACGTTTATGCCGTGCTTCAGCCTCAGGCCAGGTCACCGTGCTCCACCTCACCTAACAGACCGACCTGTTGCTAGAATCGGGCGTAACGTTGTTTCCTATCCAACCGGAAACAGAGCTCCACGGAAGGTAGCTGATGATGATGATGCCCCATGGGGAGGTAGTCTCCTGAATCGATCAGTACTGCCGTGACAAGCACTGCCCCGGTCCCAGTCACTGAGTTGACGGTCAACTGAGTTGACCAACAACACACGCTGTCGCAGGTAGAACAGTACTGCCCAGCACTCGACCATTTAGCCACAAGTGACCAGTGGGTATTCCAACCTGCTCCAAGTCCCCGCACCCAAGTAACCAACCGCCACTGGGTCTGAGACACGATAGCGCTGGTGATTTGTTACAAGCTTGGAGCTAGTCTCCATATCTGGTCTGAACTTCGATGCACTACTGACTGAACTACCGACTCGTATTGAGTGCTCTCCCAGCCTTATATAGGCTGCCTGAACTGGAGCGCACGTTATATTCCAGGCGTATACTCAGCATATACTTCTGCGGATACTCAGCATATACCAAGCATATACTTCAGCACATTCTTGTACAGAATATGCTCTTTAGGATCAGGTCAACGAGTCAAACTTAGGAAAGCATCTCTCCTAGTTTTATCGTAACCGTTACGAAAGTCTGTCGTTTGTAAACGCAAACAAATACAATTATGCAAAGAGTGCAACCTATTTTTGTAATCAAGTCAAAGCTTTCCTTTGACAAACACTACACTCCCCGGGAAGCTGTCTAAGTATCTTCAGTCTGCAATGCTGACTCTACCAGTAGTCAAGCGGCGGGTCATTGCAACCAACCACCAGGCAAACAAGCCAGCCAGCCAGCCAGCCAGCCAGCCAGCCAGCCAGCCAGCCAGCCAGCCAGCCAGCCAGCCAGCCAGCCAGCCAGCCAGCCAGCCAGCCAGCCAATTGGCATCTGACTCCCTGTAACCCAGGGATCGCTTCTTCCAGCCAACACTTGCGTCTAGTTGCATGATGCCAATTGGCAGTCATTGTTTGCTGGATGATGGCTGCTTGGAAAAGTCGCCAATGGGCCAGGGTCCGGCGGGCCGCCGTTACCGGGCGGCCACAGAGGAGCTCCCGTTGAGAGGCGTGTCTATCGCTGCAGCGAAGCATGTATACATGCTATGATACATGACGGGTGTGCTGTATTGCGTGTTCAGGGTCCCCAACTGCACAGTATCAGTGAGCCGATGTCGCTCATGTCTCCTCAGAACTGGCAGTGATGTGCACGCTGTGCAGCCTGGGTTTCTGGGCCATTCATTCTATTCGGAGCGACGATGGACCATCCATGAAAGGCTCTCGAAGTTTCTTGGGAACGTTTTGGACGACGAAGATGCGTGCAACCCCTGCTGTAACCACCCGGTGGCAACTCAACTTGCTGAGCAAGTTCAGCAGATGACAGCCATGCTACTAGGCTAGCCTAGTAGGCAGCAGCAAGGATAGCTATGCCTATAGGCATTAATGAGCCTGCCCTGCAACCAAGCTCATTTGCCCTGATCCACCACTGCGGCAGCGTGATATGATCAGACAGCCTGACGCAAGTTGCTAACCGTGCTTGTAGGTGCCACTGAGCAAACATCTGAGTCAGAATTCGGAGGTTACTGGATAACATGGGTGAGCCAAGTAGCACTGGGACAAATTATTGTACAAAAATAAGCCTGTGCCAACATGCCACACACATGTACAACCCTTACCCATGGAACAGCACGACCAGTGGCCACACCGTGTTGTACATACATCATAATGATGCATGTTGCCTGTCCCTGGGTATCATGATTTCATACTTCATCAATGAACACCCGGTGGGCCTCCAGAAGAGCAGCAGCCCCTCAACTGCAGCACTGTACAATCACCACCGCTGGGTCTGGCAGATCAGCAGCAGCAACAGCAGCACCAGGCGGCCAATCAATGTGGTACAGAAGTTGACGCACCAGAATTTGGGTGCACTGGTATTGTCACAGAACTCCAGCAGCATCAGATGCACAACCATGTCTTTCTCACATGAACGTTGAAAATGCTTGACAATATGCTGCAATGTATGATACAAAATGATACAATAAGAGCAACAGAAGCATGGCAGAGCTTGCCTTGTGGCCTGCCATCATTCCGACGCAGCATCAACACATAACACAGCCAGATTGCCTCTCACATGACACTGCTGAAGGCACCACATTAAGACAACATGAGTTTACTGGCGCTGCTATAATTGCTAAGACAGGGCTCTGATTATCAAGACTTCAACATGCCGCAGGCAGGTGTACTTCACCCAAGACTTCAGGATGCAGCAGGATGTCAACATGTGAACGAGCTCAGACTTCAAGTACACCATTCCTTAAATTCGCCAGCCCTTCAGAGCACCACGACACAATCAGTCATTATGTTGTGGACTAAAGAGTGCAAAGCAGTACGTCTCCCAGGACACCGTCTCCTCACAGTGGTGGCAGAGCCTATGGTATCCCATCAACAACAGATGTAACTGTGATTGAAGGTCTGACGGGCTCTGAGGCCTCAGCAGTGAATCTCCCGGCTGCAGGTTGCAACTCGCCACCACCACCAATGCGCTATGCTGGTAGCTAATGTACATTGCAGGCAGCTGCATGGCATGTCGTACAGCTACAACCACTGTCATCACCTGCTGCTGCTGCTATTGCTGCTGCTGCTGCTGCTGCTACTGCTGCAGCAGCTCAATCTCACAGCCAAGCCCTGCCTCCCCTGCAACCAGTACTGTAGCAGACCTCAATCGTTGCTCCACACCTGTAGCAGAAGGGCTGCTTGCAGCGACACATCATGTAGTTGCAGCCCTCAATGCGTTCAACCATCGACCTGAAGACAACAATTAAGTAAATAGCAGCGCAATCTCATGCTTTGTACAGGTGCACATATGTGATGGCATTGATGGACGTCAGTGTTGGTGAGTATTCTTGCACGATTCCATCTATGTTCTGTGACCACATGTTTGCACAGGTTCATCCACTGGCTGAAACGACAGTTGGCGGCATAACCACACATGCATCTAGGATGTTGACCATGCTGCAAACAGTGCTGTCAGCAGCATGCTGTTTGTTGCAGCCTTGGCAGAAGCTTTATCATGCTGCCTGATGCAGCCTGAGCTGAAATCCAAACACGTCAGTATATGATTGCTGAGTTCACAAGCAGTAATGTATCCACCATGCACTCTACCTATTTGAACCCTGCTACTGCACAAGAATGCCATTCATATGACACACCACAAGCACATGCCCCTGAAACACCGCTCAAGTCATACATATAACTTGTCAACCAGCCGTGCCATGACCCTACCTGCAGCTTGGACACCTCTTCCAGTGTTTGGTATCACTCAGCTCCCATAGTGCCATGTCCGCCTCACCCTTGTCAGCAGCAGGAAGGGCCTGGTACTCCTCACACGTCATACCAGCATGCCAGGGACCACGACAACTGTACAGGCAGCATATGCATCAGCAGCACATACATTATCTGCTAAGAGCGGCAACATGCTGTGATTCTGCCTGTAAGATCTATGTATTATATACTATGTTGCATTATGATTCAGCATTCAACAACTCAAGCTGTCAGAAAGCGTTCATTGCAGCGCAACTACAGCAGAACCACTGGTCTTAGGAAGCAGCACAGACCTACAACTGGGCGCTCATCAAATGCAGCCCTGAGCAAACATGATCTTAATCTTCTGCACACAGCGTAGTGAAGATCAAGAGGTGGACTCCTCAGCCTTTTGGCGATGCTGCAAGGAAATCAACTATCAGCGCCAAAGCTGGTTGGGGTTTTGAACTTTCTGTAACACCCATGTGTCATTCTGTAACACCCATGAACATACCTCGTGCAGCAGTTCTTGTTGCAATGCTTGCAAGTGCTCTTGTGCATCGCCTGCTGCGCCCTGTGTCTCTCTGCAGCACTCATCTTGCGAGCAGCAGCAGCAGGCAGCTTCCTGATGGTGACAACTTTACTGCAGCGACTGTTAGGGCAGTAGATGGCTGTGCCCTTGGAGATTGCAGTAGCTTCTTTGTTGGCCTGCAGACAAGAGGACAAGCTGTGAAGACCACATACATATCCAACATGGC
>LWCB01002385.1:0-11195 GCA_001630525.1 Coelastrella sp. M60 | reverse complement strand
TGATCGTGTGTGGCAGAGTCGGTGATCTGTGAGATGACGCGTACAGGAAACCAGAAAAAGGTACACTATACCGGAAATTTACGCCGGTTGCCAATCAGCGGAGGACGTTCTGCTTCAACGACAGTTACACGCAAGCTGTGGCGCCTTGGACGTGCCAAGAATGTCAACGCTGGGGACCGTCGCGCCGGTGCCGGTGCCAGTCCATGCAACCTCGACGAAACAGCCGCATCAACCCTTCAATTGCCTGCACATACCAAGTTAGTGCCCATCAGATTCCAGTCAACGCGTGCTAAGCACGTTGCTGCACCTGTAGGTGATGCGCATGTGTTACGACATAGCCTGTTAGAGATGGCTGAACAAGCAAGGTGCTCCCAGACTGTTGTCAGGCACGTGAACACTTCACTAAGAGCACCAGAATGTACATGAAACTTCACCTACACTCTGCAATCCAAACCATGCTTCATGTGTACGTTGATTGTACAAAGTACCTGCGTACCTCCAGCTGTATCATTAAGCACCTCCTGGGGGCAACAGCACTGTCCGATTCAACGCATGTTGTCTGAGCTTGACGCCTGCCATTGTAAGCAACCGTTGAGATGCAAGGTAGCTCGCATCCATATCACTTGAAGAACCCACACTGAACTTCTGCTCCTTTTTAGCATGCTGGGCACCCACTGTTGACCCCTCTTGCACCCCTGTAGTGTGGTCATGGCAGACAGCACAGTCCTGGCATTTGGCGCTGTTGCGGGTTGCTGCAGTATCGTCATCTTCTGCTGTGTCTGCTGCTGCGGCTTGCTCCATAGTAGCGGGTCGCTTGCCAGTGGGTTCCAGCTTTGCCTGCGACCAGTACACTTTGAAACTATCAAGTCCAGCAACTCAACATCAACAGTCGTGGCATGTTGATGGCTGATGCCAGACGGTGATCTCAGCATTGCCCAACCTTGCACACATGCAATGCACCGTCATGATGATTGTGGCAGTGTGCGACTGGGCCGCCTGCTACATGATGGCCAGGACTGCACTAGCATGGGTTCTGTGTGTTGTTAAGCTGCTGCTAACAAAGTACTCGCCTCATGATACACCACCTCCTTGATGCCAGCTTGTATGAGCAGCTTGGCACACTCGTTGCAGGGAAATAGAGTGACATATATTCTCTGCAAGGTGCGATAGCAGCGGAAGTTGGTGAAACGTCAAAGAGTCTGGAAGTCAGGTACACAATGCATAGGTGCTATCATGCGTGCCAGCAGCGACACGATAATGTGAAGGGACTGCAGTTTGCACATGCCAGATTCGACGGCTTGGCAATGACAATTCTAGTAGCTAGAGCAGAGATGCCAGAATATATGCAGGACTGCTGGTTACAAGGGTGAGCCCACAAAGTCATAACAAGTACAATTACTGCACATACGCATTCACAGCAGCTACTCACTGATCCGGCCACCTGTGCCTGGTTCTTATTCAGCAATGCATTTGCTTCTGCATGAACCACCTGTACACAAGACAATGACCGATCGCTTGCACGCAGCAATACCCAGCATGGGTATACACACTTCATCATGCGTAATGCAATTCCAATCACAATGCACAACATCAATTGCTCATATGATACGATGTAATGCTGTGGCCAGCTGAAGACCATCCATAGTTGCTAATTGGAGATGTGCTGAATCGAATTTGAGGGTTGACATCGTAGAGGTGACAGTTTCTGGCTGGATCTGTGCAGGTAGAAATCTAAAGGTTTGACATAACTTGTGGACTATGCGTACAGTGTGGCCATGCACATGAGCAACCTACATAAGGGTACTTTGTATCTAATATGCTTCGCGATGCTGCCTTTTTGGACCACGGGAGCTTGCTGTCAGGACATCCCCGGGGAAAGCCGTTGTAGCCTATGCTGAGGATGATGTTGTCTTCGTTGACTATGCAAGCCCCCACCTGTTGCAGGAACGTCGAGGTGACGATTGGTTAGAACTGCTCATGGGCAAAGCCGCAGATGTTGCTTGTGCAGATGCAAGCAATCTGGGTCAATACAAGGCAGAGTGCTCTGATCATGAGAAAGTGTTGCTCATGCAGCTGGGCATCAACCAACCTGCTTGTTTGGATCCTTGGATCTCTCTGCACTGAGAAAAGCCACAGCCATGAAGTAATCATCCCATGACAGGTAACTGCACGAGCAACACACGTAAATTACATTCTTTCTACGAATTCAGATAGTAGGGGACAATGCAGAGCGGCATCCCATACAAGGTGTCCAGCAGCTGTTGTGCTTTGTTGCCGCAAGTATGTTGTTCAGCGTCACAAACGGTTTTGTTTTGTGTGCTTGCCTTATGCTGCGACCACTTGCATACGTCACAGTTTGCTTGAGCTTCTTGTCATGCGATTATCACTGACCATTGCATAGTGCGTCTGCATGCATAAAGGCTGAAGCAGTGTGCCCACTCACTCGTTCCTAGGACGAATATCATATGGGTCAGGCCGCTTTCGTGCGTTGACTGGACTGAACAATGAGTCCTTATTGTGTCCAATTGCAGGCTCAGGGGTCGTCAGGTCCCGATGCTGGCTCTTGCTGCTGTGCTGATTGCGATCCAGGTACCTGGGCAGTAGGTGCCAGGCTGCCAGTGCTGTCAGGGCACATGACACAGCTGCCGTTGAAGCTACGATTACAGGGATAGCAGAGTTTCCATCAGACAACATCCTTGTAAATGTATAAGTGCACTACTACATGGAGCTTGTAGTATCAAAGTTCCTGTTGCAATAGGCTACTGCTTGTCCTACGCTACTGCAGGTACACAGCAATAGCATGAACTCGTGCAGCTTCGAGGAGCTTGTGGATCGAGATCCCTGTGAACTGATGCTGCTGTTGATAATCGAGAATGGAGACAAGTAGACGTCAGCAGGCGTGAGCACGGTATCCCAGACCAGGTAGAGCGTCAACCGGTCACTTTACTCGTTAGGCTCGCAGCAGTTGTGGCTGGCAATAACTTATATTCAGATAAAACTGTTTGGTGCTTGAAAAATCTGTATGATCGACGCGTTGCCAGCAACTTGAAGTTGAGCGTCAAAAGCAGAACCCGCGCAAGTCATCACTCACTTGACCGTGCGAGTATTACCTGGCCTTCGTCCATCGCAGGGCGGCCCTGATTCTATCAAAAAGGTTGTGTATCACCAGTCAGCCATGAGGGGCCCCGCAGTAATCTATGTGGGCAACTTGCCCACTGACATCAAGGAAAGGGAGCTACAGGAGATATTCGAGAAGGTGCATGTCTCATTATGCTTAAAGGGCTACCCTCACACGAGCATACAGGCTCACCTAGCACTCTGATGTGAACTGTGTTGATGATCGTGCCTACTCTTTTGCTCTGCAGTTTGGCAGCATTCGTGCCATTGATATCAAGATACCACCTCGTCCTCCACCGTTTGCCTTCATCGAGTATAACGAGCCAAGGTGCGTGGCTCCTTCCGCTCAGCTGCTTCTGATGCATGCTTCTCAGCCGTAGAGATGATAGAGCAAGTCATGATCCTTGGCCAAAAGTAATGGATGCATGGTGTTGCAACAGGGATGCTGAAGAGGCAGCACAGGCTAGGGATGGTTACGATTTCTATGGCACGACACTGCGGGTAGAGTTGGCCCGAGGGGGTAATCCCAGGGGCCCACCTCGTGGCCCGCCTGCTCGCCCTCGCGGAGGTAGCAATTACCGAGTAGTCATCAAGGGCTTGCCGCCTTCAGCTAGCTGGCAGGATCTGAAGGTGAGCAGTGGCTTTCATCAACAGTAGCAACACTAGCAACAACAGCTGCGCAGCAGCACGCAGGTGCTCTCACAGCTGCAGGTGACATCAAGGTAATGTTCTGGCAGGCTTGCCACAATACTCAGACACCATGCGGCCTTCTTGCCATGGAATTCTACGTATATCCTGCATCACAGAGCCGGCGCACATAGTCATGCAACATGTCATTGGCTGAATGCAGGACCACTTCCGACAGTATGTCAAGCCAACCTTCACAGATGTGTACCGGGACCGTGGAGAGGCCATCGGTGTAGCAGAGTTTGAGACACTTGATGACATGCAGTATGCTATTCGGAAGTTGGATGACACAGAGTTCAAGAATCCCTTTGAAAAGAGCTACATACGCATTACTGAGGTATGCCAGACCAGGCAAAGCAGACATGTGGCGCACAGCTATTGCACTCTTGTCATCAACTACAAGCAGATATCTCAGCCACTACTTACAGCTTGAAGCAGGAGTCAATGTTGAGAACATAGTGTGGTTTGTTGTGCATATACGCATATACACTGGCTCAGCTGGCTCTCTATGCAAGCTTGGTTGTCTCTGCGACAAAGGCTTCTTTTCTCTGCTGTTGTAGGACGCTGGTGGTAATTATGGCAGAGGTGGAGGCCACGGTGGAGGCTATGGCGGTGGCGGCGGCGGCGGCTACCGAGGAGGTGGCGGTTATGGTGGAGGGGGTTATGGCGGTGGTGGCTATGGTGGCAGGCGGGATTACGACGACAGAGGTGGCTATGGTGGTGGCTACGGTGGCAGGGGAGGTGATCCTGGCAGGGGCGGGGACGATTATGGACGCGGCAGAGATGAGGAGCGCAGACCTAGCCCAAGACCAAGCCCCAGTCACAGCAGAAGCCGTAGCAGAAGCCGAAGCAGGTGAGCCCAATAGAGCCATAGGCCAGTTTTGGGGTTTGGTGCCCACCGATAGCACAGCTGTGTTATTGCAAAGTCGCCAGTGCGCCAGAGTGGCAGCAGCTGGATAACCTGTGCCTGCAAGGCATTGGTCACCAGCCCCGGCTGAGTTGCTGTGTCTGCTGTGTATATGGTGTCCTGCAACACTCTTACACACTCATCCAGATACAGCTATTGATGCACTGATCTTTGGAGGGAGGGCTTGTCGTGCTGCTGGTGCTGCTGGACTCCTGACATGCTGTGCATGTTGCCGGATGGCTGTCATTCTGTTGCGGAGTGTTTTCTGGTTGGCGGAAGCTGTGGGCTGGACTTTTTGGATCTGGATTGCATCCATCTGGCTGCTAGAAGCCTGCGGCCCATCTGGAGCTGTTTCATTAAGGAACCTTTGTTGTGCGAACATTCCTATTCTATATGATGCCAACCCACATGTGTCTGAGGGGGTGTGTATATCTGTCCTAGGCTGTTGTTTCACCACTGCATGTGTGCACACTTGGTGCATGCCTCACAATAGAGCCACTGTTGTTATGTGCATTACCTCTTGCTATCACCTCTTGCTGTTGTACCTGTTATCAGTACATGGTCAGTGCCTCTGCTAATCACTATTGCTGTCTATTGTGCATGTTGCCTCATCGGTGTCATGTCCAATGCATTGCTGCCTATGCTTCCAGATGAGAATGAATATCAATAATGTTCAGGGCTTTGCGTTATGCATACTTGGACTTGTTTTGTTGTTGGAGTGCCTGCATTCACTATGCATGACTTGGAGCACCTCACATGTGCACAAGCTAAAGGACCCTACCTGGTGGTGTTGCTGGAGAGGGCGTGCTGCTGGGCTTGCAGTCCACAGCACGCCAATGCTGTCTTCGGTCAGTTTTGCTGGTTGTGGGCTGGCTTGTGTATGACTTGCTTACCCTGCGCGGAAATGGGGCTGTGGGCTGGGCTGGCATTGCTCTTTAGGCGACAGCAGCAGCAGATCATGGATCTAGGCGTGCTGGAACTGCTTTTAGTGCGCTGGACCTCTGCATGTGGTGGTGTCTGGCGGCAGGCCAATCTTTGAGGGCCTGTTTGGGTTGTGCTGTAGGGGTAGCTTGGGCCCGTGCTGGGAACACTTATGGCACACTCATGGTTGCGAGTACACTGCTGTTCATGTCAGCGTTACCTCATGCTTGCTGCGTTTGGTCCACATGCAAGGATGCTTCAAGGATTGTCAGTCAGTGTCTCACTGCACCTTGTTACTGCTGTCTCTCTGGTGCTGCAGGTCTCGCAGCCCTGTTCGAGAAGCCAGTCCTCCTCCTCGCAGAGAGGCGTCACGCAGCAAGAGCCGCAGTCGCAGCAGGAGTCGTTCAAGGTCTCGTTAAGCAGTTGCCAGTTGATGCAGGTCAGCCAAACAGGCTGGTTAGCGCGGCACTCTTGCAGCTAGGAAACTCCAGCACACAGCCTGTGCAGCATTGTGAGCAAGGGGCTGGTTGGGTATGTGTCGGATCTGTTCAGGTGTTATGAGGTGCTGTTACTCTTGCTGAACATGATGTATCGTGGCTGACAGCAAGTGCAGCAGCTGTTACATGCCTCATCTCCATGTAACAGAGTGTCTTCTGTCACAGGCCAGCAGCATAATCAGCAGCACCTGGAACCAGGCAGTAGTGGGCAGTCGACTACTTCCAGCTGGACAATGCAAGGTGTTGGCTTACTGCAGATCTAGTTTGACATGTTGCCGTTGGAATAGTACATGATTCAAGGACAATCTCGTGTCAGCCTTTGTAACATAACCACATGAAGGACTGGTCCATTTCGTTTGCCGATGATTGCATGCATGCTTTCAACACACACGGGAATGTGAGTTTGGTCGATGTAGATATTGTAATCAGGCTTACTACTATCCTTACTGTAAGTCACTAGCCTAGTATGATTGCACAAATTTCTCTGCACTGCACGGGGCGCCAAATGTTCTTCACATAGTCGACTACCCCGTGAGTGATAGGCCCCAGCCTGGCCCTGGCCGGCAGTCACTTGCACTCATTGAGAGATCAGTGATCAATTTTACCTGGCACACCTTAAGGGCAGCACGTGGTACGCCAGCCAGCAAGATAGCGAATATATAATGCTTGATAACAATGCAAGAAGCCATGAGTGGGTGGCTGTGATGGGCCTGAGGCAATTGCACTAGCCTTCAGCAGCTAGCCAACTTCGCTGTCAGACCCACTGCAAATGATCATATGTTGCAGCACCCTTCATGATGGGCAACAGGAAAATATATGTGTATCGATGATGCGTGCATGTACAAATGTAACATAGACGTGCTTGTGAAGGCTCTGTGTTTGAATGTCCGCTCTATAACAAGCGTGACAGCATGTGCTTGACATGCGGTGCTTGTGCCTGTGACTATTGCTCGACGAGATCGCTTTGAGGTTTTTGATGCATACGAAGAGTGTTGATAGCAGACTAGGTGCGCAGCTTTTGGAAGAGCATCATTGTGCTGCGTTGGCAACCTTTTCCAATGCATTACGACCAATGATGAGCAAAGGATAACCAAATGTTTGACTGTTATGTGACATCACCATCCAGTACCAATTCTATGCTGACAGGTGTTGCTTGCGGACTAATCGCTTTGGACTTATTAGCCAGCAGCAGGTCCTTGCGCCAGTCGACAGATTGGTGGAGTTTATCGTTTTACAAATAGTGCTGAAAGCTTATTATTCCAGCAGTCATGAAGCAGCCTCAAGTCAAAGATCGGTAAGCTGGGCAACATGGGGGAGCCTGACAATCAGTTGCACTGCATCATCCTGCGTGAGACGTTCGCAGCGGCACTTCTAAATATCTGCTTTGGCATTTTACAAATCAGCGTTCTAGCCCACCAGCATGGACTGGATGGCAGCGCACCAGCTGCTGTCTGTCTGCCCAAGCAACTGCTCCAGACCTCTGACAATGGCTCACATTGGCTCCTTGCTTTATGATTGATCACGTAGGTTTGGACTGGTCTACATCATGCTCGTGATACTGGGCGTGGGCACGTTGCTGCCATGGAATGTCTTCATCACAGAGAAAGAATTCTTCGATATTCGTCTGCATGTGGAGCCCAGCAGCCCTCTGATCGCTAACAACTTCATTAGTCTGTTTGGACTGGTCTTCAACAGCGCGTGAGTAACCAAGTCGATATAGCAACAGCCACCAGTCGGGACATCAGCTCTTGCACAGTGTGTAGCAGGTAGATGCAGCATCCCACCATTGACAACAGGACTGCGGGCCAGCTGTTGTGCTATAACACACATACGCAGGAGCAACAGCAGGACTGCATTCTGGAAGAGCACAACTCTCAAGCTGTGCGCACATGCTATGTGATCATCATTGTGTTCCAAGTATACAGGTTGCCTTTGCCTTGCTGCAGCATCGAATGTACCCAGGGATCCTGTTTCCTTGCGCATGCCCTGCAACAACAAGGGCACATTTGCCACAGCCCCCTGCCAGGAAATCGGTGCTATAGCAATACAGGGGCATCACTGCAGCTGTGGGTATGATAATCTTGCATCCAACCCTACCAGTTGTACTTTATTATATGCAGGAACCTGGTAGCTCTGTGCTTCATCATCTTCTTTCAACAGAACCTGTCGCTCAGGACGCAGATCCTCAACCCCTTGATTCTTATCTTCATCGTGCTGGCATCAACGGCAGCACTGGTGAGTATGCAGAAACTGCCCATTACCCTGCTGCTGTACATGACCAGCAGTAACTGCTGCTGACAACCAGCAAAGCAGCATCGGCAGGCAGCAACAGTAATGCATTGTAGCAATTCCTGCACACAAGCGACAAGGTTCAAAACATACCACTTGGGCAGTTACAGCAGCATTCAATATCCAAAGGTACCTCTTTCCTGTTGTATAAGCGCTGAGATGAACGACAGCCATAACTGATAGCGTGGTAGCTCTGCAGGGTTCAATGACTTTGATGCAATCGCACTCGTCGGCAGCCATCTTACTTCTTACACCGAGAGCCTTCCCTGTAAGATGAAATGTTTGTGTCCTGCTGTTGTCTGTCGTCTTCATTGCAGACCCTGCAGTTGGACTTGTCAGGCATCACTATCGCCTACTACTCACTCCCAGCCCTGGCTGTACTGGTGCGTCCAGCATTGCATTGCTGCTAACCCTTGCTTCCAAGTTTGTATGCGCAATGTGTACAGCAGTAGTCTGTGAGTGGCTAGAAGCCAAGAGTTGTCAGCAGTGTTGTGTAGAGTGACAGCACTGGGGTTGGTCAGTGTGGGCGCAGAGTCATGCTGCTGTGCTGCTCACTGTCACATTCAGATAATTTGATTGTACCACTTTGTGCAGGGAATTGCTATGGCAGTGTTGCAGGGGGGCCTGCTGAACCTGGCGAGCTTGTTTCCGCCCATTTATATTCAGGTCGGTGGGGGGATAGCGTTTGCAGTGCTTACAGCATTGCCAGGCTACCAGCAGTGCAGCAGTGTAGTGAATATCTCGCATTGCTTTGCATCTTCACTTCTGCTGGTACGTATTGCGGGTAGCGTGATACTGTTGTGTACGCTATGTCATGCATCAAACTGAACTCGTTTCTTACCTGTTTGTTGCTTGCAGGGCTACATTGTTGGTGCTGGACTATCGGGCTGTGCTACATCCGTGATGTCGCTGCTTACCCAGTTAAAAGCTGGCAGTGGTGGTGGCAGTCGCACACCAGCTGATGTAGCACCAGCAGCACTGCTGTACTTCGGAGGTGCTGCTGCTATCACAGCTCTTTGCTGTTTGTCATACTCGTTGCTCACCAGGTTGAAGTACTCACGGGTGAAGCTAGGGCCTTACTTGGCAAGTAAGTGATCATGTGCATGGAGTTGTCTCGGACCTGAAACCTTGATTGGTGTCACCTCTTCTAATGGCTCCTTATACTTAGCGCCTGAGAGCATTGGTAGGCAGGATGGTTGGCTTGATAGGATAGACGCAAGTGGTACTGTTGTCCATACTGTTGCTGCTGCTGAATATCTATACTGGTGTGGTCATGCAGGTAGAGCTGCTGCTGTTGCTGCAGCAGCTGACCGGGATTTGATGGATCAGCTGCTGCCAGGAGGTGTGGCTCCCTCGGGCGTACCGCGCGGCAAGGACCCCGACGCTCTGCCGAGCTACTCCGGTTATGCTCCGCCGGGATCGTCGACCTCATCGGGCGGGACCTACCAGGACTACTATCACTCGCACTATGCACCGGCGTCAGAAGCTGGAACTATGGCTCGGGATTACTTCGCCAGTCAAGTGGCCGCAGGTGCTACATTAACTCCTTCTGGGTTCGACACGGGCCTCAGAGCGAACGCGGCGTACGATTCTGCCATCGCATCTGGCGACAGGGGACTGGTCAGTGAGTCCCACAGCTCGGTGCCGTTCCTTGTATATGCTCTTTGTATGGTGTTGACTATGGGGTGCAGTTTGGCAGTGTGGCCCGGAGTGACGGCGTTCATCTGCAGCGTTGACAACCCGGCAACCGTGTCCCCTTGTGCCGCGATCACGGACTCCAAGTATGGCCGCATCACGGGTGACTTGTTCGTCCCAATGACCTTCTTGGTATTTGGCATGGGCGATGTCATCGGACGGATAGCAAGCAGTTGGGGTCCCTGGGGTCGCCGGCCACCGGCCGCGCTGTCGCTCTTCGTATATGCTATCTTGCGGTTTGGTATCGCAGCAGCAATCATGCATTGCCATGTCGTAACGCCAGCAAGGTGGAGCCTCCCGACATTGTTTGACAGTGACCTTTATCCTCTTGGTTTCATCACACTGCTGGGGCTAACACAGGGTCACCTACTCAGCACTGCTTGCATGCATGCACCTGCTCTAGTACCTCCTGGTAAGGAAGGGGAGTTTGGACCTGTTACAGGTTTCTGCATCACTACAGGCTGCTTGCTGGGCTCAGGCACTCTCTTCTTCATAATGAAGTACTTCCAGGTAGACAGCCTGTAGCAGCCTGTAGCGTTCTAAGCCAACAGCCATGAACAGGTGATGCTCAACCCTCGGTTGAGCCTGGGCCTTCTTGCTTGCATGGTGTGCTGTGAAGTTGTGGTGTTTTTCCATCACATCCAATCCAGTGATGCTTTCAGCAAGCTGCAATCTACATTGTTGCTGTGCAGTTCTGTTGCACCTGCAAGTTGTTAGTAACTTATCGCTTTGTGCATCAGTGCGCAGAGTTGTACCTTCCAAGGCCACACTGTGCCTTGTATTATGTTCGTATGTGTACCACCCTGCTAGTGCAGGCTGTACCTGATTTAGTAGCTGTTCTCCTCTTGCAATTTTGTAGCATGATGCTCGTAGTCCTTTGGATCAAGAAGCATGTAGTTACTAACGGCCAAATCTCAATGCTTGTTTAATCATGATCAGCGTACTGTGATGTGTGTATGTACCAGCTTCAGTATGTTTTCACACCAGCTGGTGTTGTGCTCAGTTGTGGCTTGGTATCGCATGAGATTGTAAGCTTGCAGCCTATCATAAATGGTGTTGGCACTGCTTCCGAACAGCGGTTG
>LWCB01002383.1:0-20593 GCA_001630525.1 Coelastrella sp. M60 | reverse complement strand
CACCTAACACAAATGTAACAATCATCGATCACAGAGATTTCAAAAAAACAGAATCGATATGCGTGGAATACATCTACACCGAAGCTTGTTTAGAAATAACAATCTCAGAGTAATAACATTGATATATAAAATAAAATATATCTTACCTATGTTTTAGCAGTTCTTCAGCTGTTGGTCTTTTATCTGGATCCTTGTTCAAACATCTTGCCACGACTTCTCGCATCCCTCGACTGAAATGACGACCACCACAGCTGGCTTCAAGGGTAGGAGGAGGACCCTGGGAGGTCATTGCAGCAGCAGCAGCATTGTGACATTGGCAGCAGCAGCAGCAGCATGTTCTCTGGTGTATCATTTGCAAGCACCCTTTTCATCACCACCTAGCTGAAAACTATAGATGTACATTATAATTTTGATTGACATTTTCATTAAGCAGCAGTCATATACAAATGACTCGGCAGCATGACTCAATCTCTTGCATGGACCTGTTGCCCCCCTGCACTTACCTGTATTGTGAGCAGCAGTACCTTCATAGGCGGCATCTTACTGAAAGGAGCATGTCCATGAGCCAGTTCTAACAGTGTTATTCCAAATGACCAGATGTCAGCAGCATAACCATATCCAGACAAGGACTGCTCGAGTACCTGAAACAATAACACATCAAACATAACAACATTATGTTTCAGGAGCTTGTGCGTACCTTGGACACTTTGCACCGCATACAGTGTCACCATATATGTCATCCAAAAACTAGTGATGCCAGGTTCTCAGATGTATGACATGGAAATACAAACACAACTCGACAATACGCAGCGCAATGAATGCAGAGAAGCTTATGATCTAGAATGACAATGTACCTCTGGTGCCATCCAGCACGGTGTTCCTACGAACGTTGATCTGTTCTTTGTAGAGCCCCAGTCAACATCGCGCTCAAGACTAGCTGTGGCAGCAGCAGCAGCAGTGGCGGCAGCAGCAGCAGTGGCAGCAGCAGCAGCAGTGACAGCAGCAGCAGCAGCAGCAGCAGCAGCAGTGTCAGTCACATCGCAATGCTTTGCCATACTTCACCTGTGTGCACAGCATGTACCACCATAACAAGCTTGCAATTCATGCTGTTGTGACAATCCAACTACTGCTGCTGCTCTTGTTGCTGCTGCTGCTGCTTATGAGGTTGCTTAAAACTCAACTACTGCCAAGAGCTTCCTCTGTTGGCCGCCCCACCTGCCACTCCAAAGTCTCCCAGCTTGACATGACCTTCACCATCAATCAAAACATTACCAGCCTTCACATCCCTGAGATCATCAGATCACATGATTATATTGGATTAGATCCGATCAGACAAGAACAAAGATCACAGCAGCAGCAACAGCAGTAGCAAAAAATAAAATGCAGAGCAATCAGACCACACAAGCACTCAGCACAAGTACTGATATCACCTCATTGACACAATAGCATAAAGCCCACATATATCCAAGTTATACGCTGCTGCTACTGCTACTGCTGCTGCTGCTGCTGCTGCTGCTGCTGCTGCTGTAGCTCACGTACCTGTGTATTGCCTCATGATGGTGTATGTATGCCAGTGCTTTCAACACTTCTTTCATTACTGTTGCAATCACCACCTCACCCAATCCATCAGGATATTTATAACGCATGATGTGAGCAATACTGCCACCCTGAAGAAATATAACAGCAGCAGCAGCAGCAGCAGCAGCAGCAACGACAACATCTGATTTCCTGCAACCTGGCACTACCTGGCAGAGGAAAAAACAAGCAAGTACTGCACTCTGTGCACAATGATTTATTGGTGAACACCAAGATATACTCATCCATAAACTAGTAAACAAACCGCAGAAGATATACTTCAAACAGCAAACCAAGCAAGTACCAAGGCACAAGCGATGACCACTGGCACACATGCACTGTATCAGCCTTGGGAACAGACATTGTTGGACATACATCACCAACGTATGTGTTTTTTATACATACACCAGATAGCATTCTTATGAATTGTATGTGTACATCATCATACCCCACTCACCTCCATGTACGGCATCACCATCCACAACTCCTGTCCGGTGACAAAACTACAATATAATGGAAGTATGGCGTCATGATGATACGCCTGCAGGGGGGGATTGAATGCAGCAGTTGCATTACTTACCGATGAAACACATGCCACAGAAACACAGCAGCAGCAGCAGCAGCAGCAGCAGCAGCAGCAGCAGCAGCGATCGAAGCATCTGGTAAGACAACTAGAGCTATTTCTTCAGCAGCAGCAGCACCGGGCTAGCTCCACCAGCTATACCCAGATACTGACCTTCATTGTTTGTGCCTCATGCATGATATCTTCCAGCGGAATCATCAACATCTCGAGATCAAGCGCCTTGATAGCAACAAGTTCGTTGTACTTCTTACAGCGAGCAAGATACACAACAGCACTGAACGACAAGCAGACAAGACAGGACGGACACAAGAGGTGGATTAGTAATGTTAGCCTCAGCACATCATATGGCAAGAGTACAGTAAAACGCAGTGGCAGAGATCAAGAAATAAGTGTTTTGAAAGTCGCCACAGAAAGAATAGTCGTCTGCTGCTGCTCCTGCTGTTCTCTGCAGCAGCACTAGATCTGCTTCGATGAGATGCAGCGTGATGATCATCATCATCATGATCAGAAGCCAGTGATAACTGCACAGCAGCAGTACTTCACTGCTGTTGGCCGTGCTGGCGCATTGTTAGTTGACATTACTGTTTCAATGTCACACATTGTGATAGGTCTGGTTGCAGGTAGTGCTGCTGCTGCTGCTGCTGCTGCTGCTCACCTGACTCCCCTGCCACAGTCCTCCAGCAGTTCATATTCGTCTGCTGCTGTTGGATACACTCGCTGCTGCTGCTGCTCATCATCTGCTGCTGCATCAAGTGATCCTTTGCTGCTGTGGCCGCGCAACTTATGGGACCAGGTCACCAAACTACCGAGACTCTTGGAGTGGCGCATCGCTCATATATTGACCTGCTGCTGCTGGGGTCAGGTTTCATCACCTAACCTGCGTGATAGGCTGGTAGTATGTCAGTCGATTATGGTTTGTAGTAGAGCCGCTGCTCAGAACGATTCTGGGTACCGGGTTGCGGCAGCAACTGGGATCATACACAGAAGAGTGTTGCATGCAGCCCCACAGATGGCAAAGGTCGTCTAAAGGACAAATACATTAACCAGACTGTCAACAGCTAATATTGGGCATGAGATGCTAGACGTTAAGTCGACAGTTTACTGCAAGTAAAGCAAGCCACACATGCGAAGTAGTGGCACAGCAAGTGATAGCAAGCGGGCCATGTCCTTGGTGCTGCAGACTTCTGGCAGGACCATCTTGCTGATAAGCTGTAATACCGCGATTTACTGTCGGGGCACAGGGCTTGATGCCTTGCTGTCGCTAAACGGGACTGGCCCACGACATCGCCCGAGACTGTCAGGTATTTGCTGCTTACTTGCATGATCGAAACGACGACATGGTCATTAGGCGATCAAAGAACATCTTGAAACTTTAAACAAAGCTGAAAGAACCGCTGATGCACGATATCACAATCCACTGTTCCGGTGCCTCTCCACGTGGTGCGCATTACTTACCTGCACAAGTTTTGGCACACAAGCAATTCTTGTATGTTTATGATGAAATGAAAGTCATACAACTCCTGCTCGGCCACGGACAAATGTCCAACGCAGTCCAACGGGGGTGACCTCCTCCTACAGCAAAAAGCAAAGTCAAATCCAACTGGTTGTTTACGTCTGACTTATGCTGCTTTGCAGCGGTTGCAGCTAGATACGTAACCGTCGGGATGGGTTTGGACACCTCGCCTTGTCGAACATAACACAGCCTGGTTACGTTTCCTGTACGCACACGTGGACATGGTCCAGTCCCACGGTACCCTGAAATGATTTTGCAACTGTCTACTGCACGTGGGCAGCATGCAGCCAAGTGCAGACGTTTTAAGCAGTGACGAAGATATCTTCATCGATGCAGTGGTGAGGTGGGAGGCTGCGGGGCTGACACGACGTGGACCAGATTCAAACAGAACAATGATGAATCGCGTGCCATGTAAGAGGCTCTATTGTGATGAAATATGCTTGTCGGCTCTACATCTATCGGTGTGTACCTTGATGTTTGACTGGTCAATGCATTCCAGCAGATAGCCAGCCAGGCTGGTCACCGACTCAGTCGGGTCATTTGAAATGAGTAAGTGGTAGAAGGTTTTTTTCAACAGGGCCAAGTCAAGTTGTTACTCGAGGTGCTGTGTCTTGCTGCAATCACTATCTCCTCGCCACATTAATAGTGTGCCATTAACAGCACAGAAGTTTCTGACAGGCTGGTGGCACTGGCAGCACGTAGCTCAAGGTACAGTGTGGAGTTACAAACAGACAGATTAGGGATTTTGATAAGTTGTTGCTGCCAGACCATGGCTTTCTGCAATATGGCACAGTCATCACCAGGCTGCTTCTGTCACTGTCTTTACTCAAGCTAGGTTCACATCTCTGCCAGGCCCAGTGGCTGCCATCAGCCAGCATTGCCCACCAGGGTTGAGTACCACCTGCAAGGCACTGCATCAGCAGTCACAGACCCTGTATCATGCACAAATAGCAGCAGCAGCATAACAACCCAGCACACACCCAAACCCAAACCCAGCATCTTGAGGCTATTGCACATAGTCACAACAACAGGGGCCATGTGCCAGCACGAACACAACAGCGCTGATCTTGCATGATCTCGACTGCCGCACCAAGTTTGTATGCACCTCATGCACTACATCTCTGGGCGTTCCTTCCCATATGATGCTGCTGAGTTCCTGCACAGATCTAGTACAAGCACCGAGCATCAAGTTGATGCATATGCTTCCCCTCTGTGAGGCTGACTGCATGATGATACGGTATCTTAAAGTCTAAGCCTTTACTACATGTTCAGCTTGGCGGTCCACCTTTTAGTGACTGATGAGTGCCCACTGGCAGTGCAAACATGTGGACAACACATTGGCTTGGATGATGCGCAGCTTCCTCCTCAGTAGTATGTGTCACTGCTGCTGCACCACCTGTTGAGTTACCGACCTTCAGCACCATCATGAGCTGTGGCAGTAGTCCTGCAAGAGCCCCAGACACACCTTGCCGTCTGAGCTTGCCTCTTCACTGATCAACACTGCAACCTGGACAATCAATGATGACTACAGCAAGTGTTATTCACGAGTGGCAGAGGCCCATGTGTTGCCACTGGAAGAGTCACTGCTGCTAACCCTGCATACTGCTTGTACCTGCCGCTGCTTCAGCACAAGGCTCTCAGCAGCTTCAATCAGCAGTAGAAGGACGTGGAGGTTGGTGTCACCTACCATCTGCAGTCACACCATGACCAAGACCATGACACAGAGGAGTGAACTGCTGAGAAAGGCACTTGCTGATCAGCAACAACAGCAGCAGAGTAGCACGCATGAGGCAAAAGCATATCAGGGCGTTTGAGGCAAGTGTGGTGTTAGAGACGTGAGACCTGTGATCGCTGTTTCTCCACAATAACAAACTAAACAGTGCATCAATCAAGGGTTGCAAGTGGGTAATATTGTACACACTCTGCAGTGAACAAGGACACGCAGCTCACAACATTTAGCAATGCTTCAACTGCTTTCCTTGTGCAGATTTCTTACCTGCCAGCGACGTCTGCTGCAAGCCTTCAGTATGGCCTGGTGCTGTATGGACTCCTGCAACTTATACAAGGGAACTGTGTCGCTCAACCACACCCAACAACACCAGACACTGTGCTGCTTCAAGCTGGCCCACCAAGGACATCATGACAATCTGGTTTGACACAAGGGCCCTCGTCGGGTGCTGATACACGGAGCTGAACTTCGGCTGCCTGATAGCATTACTGCTGCCACATCAACTCGAAGGACAAAGGCTGCTGACAACACAGGCTGCTGACGAATACATTCTGCACCTGCTAGTATCACAAAGCCCAGCAGTCAACAGGCTTACAATATGCATAAGAATTGCAGCAAAGACACATTCATGTGTGTACGTACGATGCAGGAAGGACCCTTATGAGACAGCATGGCCATTGCCTCCTGTCGACACCACCAGTTTACGGTGGCACACCGCACATATACTACATGTAGACCGATGCGAATACTATCTCCTCATCGCAACCCTAGCAACACCTGCAGCTGTGGCCAGGGGACCAAAGGATCGGTCATTCCCAAATTGATGGTGGTGTTGAAAAACACCGATTTTGGCGCTGACAAACACCATTTTAGTTGACAAGCTGCGATGATACAAATTAGCAAACACACTGCGAGATGCTTACCGTTATCACCCACCTGATCAATCACCACAGCTCCTTCGCCCTGTCGGCCTAGACAATTGTCATATCAACTTAATCATTGCGTATGTCCACCCCATATGAACTGCTGGCCATATGCCCCACCATCTTCGCTGCATACTCGATACACTCACTGGCTGGGCAACCAGTGAGCTGCTATGCAAAGCAGGACATACGACATGAGCAGCTGCGCTTCATCTTGACTGTAGGCGCACAAGCGTCGGGGTATCGGACTGTGTCTACATGCAACCACCCACGAACCATCCTCGCGCATCAAACAACAGCAGAGAACGCTCGTGGCCCAGCATTCAGCTGCACTGGTTGCTTGACACGACAAAGAAAGCCCTGGCAATCACTACAGCAACCACACTTTGCGGGTCGATGCGCAGGCGACAACTTTCGCAGAAGCATGTTGCTGCAATGAAGATGAGATGCAAGGATAGACTCATCCTCCTTGAGAAACATCTCACATGGCTGGAAAGGGCAGATGATCCAGTACATGCGCTTGGGCTGGCTGTAAATAGGCCCGCAGCGCCTTTTGCCGAGGTGGAGCCCTAAGTCCCACCATTGCTGTTAGGAAGTTGCATTGCATGAACATCGCGAGTAGATCGCATTAAGACGGTTGAGTCTAACTTTGTGTGAGTGATTTATCACTGCAGCTTGGCACAGCAGCTGGTGCCTGTGTGTCACACGGCGCTGTGGATGTACTGTACGCACCCGCACAGGCAACAATTCATGGGCTTGCGCATCTTTATGCTGAACTCAACAACATATGGACAAATGCAGCCACACACATGCTTGCAGCAGAAGGCCTTCAAGAGACAGTATACAGCCAGCCAGAAACCTGACTCAAAGCAAGAAGCATTGATCCTGCAACCGAGCTACGGTAGGAGGTTCTTGTACCAAGGCTATTCTCAAAAACATTTAACCATCTGCAGCTGTCATTGCTGCTCCGAGTAGCTGTCGTATGCTGGTGTGGTGTTGCTCTTCTTATGCTTGATATGCGGTGGCTTTCTCATTGAGCAGGCTGCCTTTGAACCAACACAAGCTGCCTGAATGCGTGGCTGGTTGAACATCAGTCAGAACAGTCAGAGTTGGTGTCACATAACCTTGATCACAGTTGCTGACATTGTGACACGAATCTGCTTGGGGTTTTCGTCACATAGCCAGGTCACGCTGCAGTACATGAGGTATCACAGTGTACTGGGGCATATGACAATAATCTGTAGCTAAAATCTTTGCACCAGCAGGTGCTGAGCCCAAAAGGCAAAGCATGTATGACTTCCCGGATGATGGAGGTGTTGATAAACACCGGCTTGGTTGCAACACCACGTCCTTCTCAGAAGCTGTGTCTGCGAACACATCAGCGGCAGTAGAACTCAAGCTGCAGGTCAGCAGACGGGTTGCGCTATACCTGTTGTCAACAGCAAGCAAGCACCACAGCTCAGCCTGCCTCTCAGTCTTCTGTCATCATTGCATAATATGTTGTATTGTGCCGTACCGCTTGGTTGACAGATGACGCTGCAGGGACAGCAAACAGCAGAACTGAAGTCAGAACATACGACAGCCCTGCAGTGAGGATCTGAGCATTGGCAACCTAGGTTGCTGGCAAAAAAAGTGGTGCAAATCTGATGGTGGTGCTGCCAGTGAACAACAGCAGTCGCTCGCTTCCAACCAACCAGTAACAGCCACACTTGCAATTGATGACAACGTAAGACACCAGGATCAAGGCTGGCTGGTAAGCTGTCCACAGCTGTGTATAAACTTGAAATATCACGGCACTATGCCACATGCTCGTGTACAACAAGAAACAAGGCTGCCTTGTGACGTCGTGCTGTGTGAACATCCCTGATGAGCCTCATCGCTAGTGCCCTGCCAAGTCCAACGTCGGTCACAACTAGCCAGCAGACCAGCTTCATCCTGTGACTCACTTTTCAGCAACATACCCTCACTCTGCAAATCTGCAAGAAATAGACGGGGCTGCTGGCAAGACCTGCAGAAACATCAGCAGCACAGCTTCCCTGCATGGGGACATCTGCAGCAGTAGCAGCACTGACAGATTCATGAGCAAGTGAACTACTTGACAAGTTATATGAAGCACTAGTCAACATACTATCACCACTTGCACTCAGTGGTTTTCTTCAGGATGACAAATCAAATCCTTGCTGAAAACTTTGCATCACCGTCATGCAGCGGCTGCCATGTCACTGTTTACACACTACGTAGTATACATCAAGGATGTCAAGTACTCACTCAGTAGCATGACAACGGACAATGGCATTAGAGCAACAGCCTGTGCCTGGATCAAACCGTTTGAGCATCAACTGCACCAGCCAGTCCAGTGACTGGGGTCACCTGTGTATTCCTGAACATGGCTCATTTGTGAATGCACTTGCACTGCAACCAGTATCTAGATTGCTCACAAACGGTACTGCACTTTGTCTGCTCTTCAAATACAGCCTGGAAGCTGGAATACATACTGGCCAACAGTCGATTGGCTGCTGGTTTGAGACACACGAATGGGGTTTAAATCCTGCACAAGCAAGCAAGCTCCTGTGAGTTCCAGTTGCTTTTTGCAGCGTCCTGCACCCACCTGTGAAGCGTTCAGCACAGCGCAGGCCTGCTGTTCACGGGCGTTGCTGCGCCAGCAAGGGCTGCAAATTCGGAAAGCAAGCTGATCTGCTCTGGCCCGGGATCAGAACAGATCATGACCTCCAACCAACACATCATGTACACTGAAAGGCATAGCAGATTGCTGCTCACATCAATGCTGGATAAGATGGTGCAATGCTGTGTCTTGTTGCAATCACAACCTCCTCGCCACATTGCCAGTGTGCCACTAACAGCACAGACCTCTCTGACAGGCTGGTGGCACTGGCAGCAAGTAGCTCAAGGTACAGCTGATGGTGTGGAGTTATACACAGACAGATTAGGGGATTTGATACTTTGTTGCTGCCAGACTATGGCTTTGTGCAACGAGGCACAGTCAATTGCCAGCCTGCTTCTGTTGCTGTCTTTGCTCAAGCTAAGTTCACATCTCTGCCAGGCCCAGTGGCAGCCTTATCCAGCGTTTGCCCACCAGATTTGAGTACCACCTTCAGGGCACTGCAGCATCAGTCACAGAACCTGTGTCATGCACAAACAGCAGCAGCAGCAGCATAATAAACCACCACAAACAACCAATGAGCACGTTGAGGCTGATGTCCAGAGGCTACTGCACATAGTGACAACAACAGAGGCCATGTGCCAGCAAGAACACAGCAGCGCTGATAGTGCATGATCTCGACTGCCACACTAAGTTTGTATGCGCCTTATGCACTACATCTCTGGGCGTTCATTCCTATATGATGATGCTGAATTCCTGCACAGATCTAGTTCAAGCGCCGAGCATCAGATTGATGATGCTTCCCCTTTGTAAGGCTGACTCCAATATGAATCGATAATCTTGTTTTTGAGGCTTTACTACATGTTCGGCTTGGCGGTCCACCTTTTAGTGACTGATGGGTGCCCAGTGCAAACATGTGGACAACAATTTGGCTTAAATGACGAGCAGCTTCCTCTTCAGTAGTATGTGGGCATCAACTGCACCAGCCAGGCCAATGACTGAGATTACCTGTTTATGTCTCACCATGGCTCATTTGTCAATGCACTTGTACTGCAACCAGTATTCAGATCAATCACAAACAGTATTGCACTTTGTCTGCTCCTCAAATACAGCCTGGGAGCTTGAATACATACTGGCCAACAGTCAATTGGCTGCTAGTTTGCAATACACTAATGGGGTTCAGAATCCTGCACAAGCAAGCAAGCTCCTGTAAGCTCCAGCTGCTTTTTGCTGCATCACGCACCTACTTGCGAAGCGTTCTGCACAGCGCAGGCCTGCTGTTCACGGGCGTTGCTGCGCCAGCAAGTGTTGCAAATTTGGAAAGCAAGCTGACCTGCTCCGGCCCAGGATCAGAGCAGATCATGACCTGCAAGCCAAAACATCACGTACACTGATAGGCATAGCAGGTTGCTGCTCACATCAGTGCTGGATAAGATGGTGCTACGCCGTGTATTGGTGCAATCACAACTTCCTCGCCACATTACCAGTGCGCCACTAATAGCATGAGACCTCTCTGACAGGCTGGTAGCACTGGCAGCAAGTAGCTCAAGGTACAGCTGAGGGTGTGGAGTTATACACAGACAGATTAGGGGATTTGGTACTTTGTTGCTGCCAGGCTATGCCTTTCTGCAATGAGGCACAGTTGATTTCCAGCCTGCTTCTGTCGCTGTCTTTGCTCAAGCCAAGTTCACATCTCTGCCAGGCCCAATGGCTGCCATCAGCCAGCATTGCCCACCAGGGTTGAGTACCACCTTGAAGGCACTGCATCAGCAGTCACAGACCCTGCATCATGCACAAACAGCAGCAGCAGCAGCATAACAACCCGCCACAAACAACAGCTGAGCACTTTGAGGCTGATGTCCAGAGGTTACTCTGCATAGTGACAACAACAGAGGCCATGCGCCAGCATGAACACAGCAGCGCTGATAGTGCATGATCTCGACTGCCGCACTAAGTTTGTACGCGCCTCGTGCCCTACACCTCTGGGCGTTCATTCCTATATGATGCTGCTGAATCCCTGCACTGGTCCAGTTCAAGCGCCGAGCAACAATCTGATGCATATGCTTCCCCTCTGTAGGGCTGACTCCAATATGAATCGATAACCTTGAATTTTAAGGCTTTACTACATGTTTAGCTTGGCGGTCCACCTTTTATTGACTGATGGGTGCCCAGTGCAAACATGTTTGGCTTGAATGACGAGCGGCTTCCTCCTCAGTAGCATGTGTCACTGCTGCTGCATCACCCACTGAGTTACCCACCTTCAGCAGCACCATCATGACCTCTCACAGTAGCCTGCAAGAGCCCCAGACACACCTTGCCACCTGAGCTTGCCTCATCACTGATCAATACTGCAACCTGGACAACCATGATGATGCCTACAGCAACTTACTCAAAGTGGCAGAGGCCCATGTGTTGCCATTGGAGGAGTCACTGCTGCTGACCCTGCATACTGCTTGTACCTGCCACTGCTTCAGCACAGGTTCTCAGCAGCTTCAATCAGTAGTAGAAGGATGTGGAGGTTGGTGTCACCTACCATCTGCAGTCACACCATGACCAAGACCATGACGCAGAGGAGTGAACTGCTGAGAAAGGCACTTGCTGATCAGCGACAACAGCAGCACAGTAGCACGCATGAGGCAGAAGCATATCAGGGCGTTTGAGGCAAGTCTGGTGTTAGAGACGTGAGACTTGTGATCGTTGTTTCTCCACAATAACAAACTAAACAGTGCATCAATGAAGGGTTGCAAGTGGGTAATATTGTACACACTCTGCAGTGAACAAGGACACGCAGCTCACAACATTTAGCAATGCTTCAACTGCTTTCCTTGTGCAGATTTCTTACCTGCCAGCGACGTCTGCTGCAAGCCTTCAGTATGGCCTGGTGCTGTACGGACTCCTGTTTCTTATACAAGGGAACTATGTCGCTCAACCACACCCAACAACACCAGACACTGTGCTGCTTCAAGCTGGCCCACCAAGGACATCATGACATCTCTGGTTTGACACAAGGGCGCTCGTCGGGTGCTGATACATGGAGTTGAACTTCGGCTGCCTGATAGCATTACTGCTGCCACATCAACTCGAAGGACACAGGCTGCTGACAACACAGGCTGCTGACGAATACATTCTGCACCTGCTAGTATCACAAAGCCCAGCAGTCAACAGGCTTACAATATGCATAAGAATTGCAGCAAAGACACATTCATGTGTGTACGTACGATGCAGGAAGGACCCTTATGAGACAGCATGGCCATTGCCTCCTGTCGACACCACCAGTTTACGGTGGCACACCGCACATATACTACATGTAGACCGATGCGAATACTATCTCCTCATCGCAACCCTAGCAACACCTGCAGCTGTGGCCAGGGGACCAAAGGATCGGTCATTCCCAAATTGATGGTGGTGTTGAAAAACACCGATTTTGGCGCTGACAAACACCATTTTAGTTGACAAGCTGCGATGATACAAATTAGCAAACACACTGCGAGATGCTTACCGTTATCACCCACCTGATCAATCACCACAGCTCCTTCGCCCTGTCGGCCTAGACAATTGTCATATCAACTTAATCATTGCGTATGTCCACCCCATATGAACTGCTGGCCATATGCCCCACCATCTTCGCTGCATACTCGATACACTCACTGGCTGGGCAACCAGTGAGCTGCTATGCAAAGCAGGACATACGACATGAGCAGCTGCGCTTCATCTTGACTGTAGGCGCACAAGCGTCGGGGTATCGGACTGTGTCTACATGCAACCACCCACGAACCATCCTCGCGCATCAAACAACAGCAGAGAACGCTCGTGGCCCAGCATTCAGCTGCACTGGTTGCTTGACACGACAAAGAAAGCCCTGGCAATCACTACAGCAACCACACTTTGCGGGTCGATGCGCAGGCGACAACTTTCGCAGAAGCATGTTGCTGCAATGAAGATGAGATGCAAGGATAGACTCATCCTCCTTGAGAAACATCTCACATGGCTGGAAAGGGCAGATGATCCAGTACATGCGCTTGGGCTGGCTGTAAATAGGCCCGCAGCGCCTTTTGCCGAGGTGGAGCCCTAAGTCCCACCATTGCTGTTAGGAAGTTGCATTGCATGAACATCGCGAGTAGATCGCATTAAGACGGTTGAGTCTAACTTTGTGTGAGTGATTTATCACTGCAGCTTGGCACAGCAGCTGGTGCCTGTGTGTCACACGGCGCTGTGGATGTACTGTACGCACCCGCACAGGCAACAATTCATGGGCTTGCGCATCTTTATGCTGAACTCAACAACATATGGACAAATGCAGCCACACACATGCTTGCAGCAGAAGGCCTTCAAGAGACAGTATACAGCCAGCCAGAAACCTGACTCAAAGCAAGAAGCATTGATCCTGCAACCGAGCTACGGTAGGAGGTTCTTGTACCAAGGCTATTCTCAAAAACATTTAACCATCTGCAGCTGTCATTGCTGCTCCGAGTAGCTGTCGTATGCTGGTGTGGTGTTGCTCTTCTTATGCTTGATATGCGGTGGCTTTCTCATTGAGCAGGCTGCCTTTGAACCAACACAAGCTGCCTGAATGCGTGGCTGGTTGAACATCAGTCAGAACAGTCAGAGTTGGTGTCACATAACCTTGATCACAGTTGCTGACATTGTGACACGAATCTGCTTGGGGTTTTCGTCACATAGCCAGGTCACGCTGCAGTACATGAGGTATCACAGTGTACTGGGGCATATGACAATAATCTGTAGCTAAAATCTTTGCACCAGCAGGTGCTGAGCCCAAAAGGCAAAGCATGTATGACTTCCCGGATGATGGAGGTGTTGATAAACACCGGCTTGGTTGCAACACCACGTCCTTCTCAGAAGCTGTGTCTGCGAACACATCAGCGGCAGTAGAACTCAAGCTGCAGGTCAGCAGACGGGTTGCGCTATACCTGTTGTCAACAGCAACCAAGCACCACAGCTCAGCCTGCCTCTCAGTCTTCTGTCATCATTGCATAATATGTTGTATTGTGCCGTACCGCTTGGTTGACAGATGACGCTGCAGGGACAGCAAACAGCAGAACTGAAGTCAGAACATACGACAGCCCTGCAGTGAAGATCTGAGCATTGGCAACCTAGGTTGCTGGCAAAAAAAGTGGTGCAAATCTGATGGTGGTGCTGCCAGTGAACAACAGCAGTCGCTCGCTTCCAACCAACCAGTAACAGCCACACTTGCAATTGATGACAACGTAAGACACCAGGATCAAGGCTGGCTGGTAAGCTGTCCACAGCTGTGTATAAACTTGAAATATCACGGCACTATGCCCTACTGATGATGCATCAACCTGCTGTGCATGTTTCATGTTGTGCTTTCTGTGTGCTTGCTGTGTTTCTTATACACTACTGGCTTCAACTGATACACCGTGTGCTTGGACAACACCGTGCATGTGACGTAATGCTTACTTGATGCAACAAAGTTGCTGCACGAGCCACCTCCGGGAGGTGACCTCCCTTTGCTCTACCGAAGGTCTCTTTGCAGGTGCAGAGCAGTTGAGAACTTGTTATGAAGATGGACCCCGGAACATGGTGCGCTTTCAGCTCAGTTTGAGGTCAGCAGGAGCAAGTGTACTTTCCACACTTCACATCCAGCACTGATCCCTTGTGTGGTTTGTGAAAGAAGTTTGGCTCATGCAGCAAAGTGAATGCAATGCTGGCTGATAAAACAAGCGACTGCTGCTCCTTAGGGGCCGCCACCCGAAGAAGAAGCTGGGACTTGTGTGGTTTGGCATGCATGTTGCTTGGCTGAATGCATCGTATGTTCTGTGACTGTACACTGTAGAAGTAGCATCACACTATCCTCATGTTATGCTTTCTTCGCGTTTGCTATGTTTCTTATACACTATCTCTGGGAGCAGCTATTGCCCGGCAATAGACAGTGTCATCATCAGCCAGCATTGCATTCACTTAGCCAGCATTGCATTCACTTTGCCGCACGAGCCAAATCTCCTTTCACACTATCTCTGGCTTGATTACTGACTGGGCCGTTCCTAGCTACAAATACTACGCGGAGGACTGCTTCAAATATCATGCCTATGGCTCGTGCAGCCAGTACGATACACTCACAACAGATTGACAGTTTACACTGCTGCGGCAACACCCATCAAAGCCTTTGCTGAGCCAAACATGAACTCCGCATCATTCAATGACGGCAGCACCAGATAAGCCGACAGCAACGGTATTGCATCCTGGTATGGTCAACAAGCTGTGTGAACGGTGAAGCTTAACACAACTAATCAGATCATCACTCAGCCTAGCCAGTTATTTGCCTTGGCATCCCCCTGATTGCCCACCTTTCCTCGAGTACTAACCCAACTAGCAGCACCCCATTCAGCACGCGCTCGCTCAAACGACGTCATATAGTCCCCAGTGCCTTTGCCTCCTGGCCTGCGATTCACCCCAGACTTACGCGCTGCCCGTTCTGCATGCACGAACTTGAGCAGCTCCTGCAGCTGCTGACGTTGTCCCCCAACAAACTTGTCTGCCAACCCGCCCTGCATGGAAGGCTTGGCGACTTCTTCTATAAGGAGTTCTATGCTTGTTCTGGCCCAGGGTAGTTTATGTTGATGGGTCTTGGCTGTTATCAAACAGTCTAGCAAAGCTTGTTTCTTCATGACTTCGATAGTAGGTGCATCCCAGGTACTGCTAGGAGTCTTTGGGAGATCAACATCTGCTGCTGCTGCAGGAACTGACATTGCTGCTGCTACTTGTGGGTCCGCCGCCGCTGCTGCTGCTGCCGCTGCAGCTTCTTCTCGTGCTATGAACTCATCCAATCCAAATGGGTCAGACTCATCTGCTGCTGCTGTGGCTTGCTTGCTGGCAGTCTGCTGGCTGGCCCCCTGCACCTGCTGCTGTTGCTGCTGGCTGAAGTCCTTGCCAGTGCTGGTTATGTCACCACCATGGAGTGCTATCCATGCTGCCTCTTGTGCATCATCTGCTTCTGATACTTCGCTGATGGCTGCTTTTACCCTGTTCAGCACCTTGTTGTAGATGAAACTGTCATCTGTGAATGAAAGGACACAGAAGCACAGCAGAGCATCGTCAGACACGACAAACATGTGCACTTTGAGTCAAAACAGCGACAGCAGTACACCACAGTGTTCACCACACATTAGCATGCTGGGAAAAGCAGCAACATCAGGACTCAGCAGCACAGCTGTCAACATCGGTTGGATGACCAGTTTGCTTCGATGTTTGCAAGCTCCAAGTACTACAGCTTGCATCTCTGTCACAGTCTTCAAGGTACTAGTATACGAGATTGTTTTTTGACGTGTAAAATAATAGCGATACACTGTATCAATGTGTCTGTGCCTACAGCTCCTCGTACAACACTGCTTGGCTGTCATTGTGTGAGCGCATGTGTATCTGCTAGGCAGGGGCCTAAGCCAACGAGTCCTGGCAGGGCGATTCATTGGTTGTGATCGATAGGGTGTATGTGTAAATGTCCTGCATGATTACTGTGCATGTCACAAGCTGGACTGACCTGTGAACAACTCATTGCGCAGGAGAGCCCAGATGCTGTACACCTCCAGCTGTGCACGCTGCTGCTTTGACAGCACCTCTGACCGTAGATTGACTGACTTCATCAAACGAACATAGTCCTTTCGCAGCAACGGGTCGATGCAGTTGTCCGGGTTTGCAAAAGCAGACTTGATGGCTTGGAAGAACTCATTCCTGTGTGATTTGTCTATGGCGTCCACCAGCTGCCGTAGAAGCTGCGAAGCCTTGCTAAACTTCTTGCTATTGCTGATGTGATTGGATATCTTGGCCAAGGCTTGGCTTATCTGCTCTGAGGGTGGTGGAGGTGCTGGGCCCTCTTCATCTGGTGCTTCTGCTGGTTCGATCTCTTCCAAGCGTTGCCGCTTGCCCGGCCGTTCATCAGCACCCGTCGTATCTTCCATATGTCAAACAAAGTGCTGAGATAGTTGGCAGGCCCGTGCAAGTGGGTACAGCACGCAAGTGCCCAAGCACTTAAGACTTCCTTGCAAACAGAAACCAATGGCAAGATTCGTTGTACACGCTCTCTAAGTCGTGCTGTCTAGTGAGCGCAGTCGTTGTCTACCATGCAGGGCCTGCACAAGGCCACTGGGAGCCCTGGTGTGTTCACCAAGAATAACAGGACGGTGACCTGTGGCAGCCATGAATGGGCCACAACAACCACGAGTATGATCTGTCGACTGCTATAACCTTTACAGGACGCAGCCCACACGATTGCTTGTCTGTGAACGGCCTTACTTACTTCCCACCAAAATCGCTGCATTTCATCGACAGCACCAACGCCTTGCACTTAGCATCCAACCTACAACTACACTGACCATGAAGCAAGAGGCGTCATCTGGCGCAAGCAAACCAGCTGACGCGCAGGATTCGCAGGCGCCAGCAGCAGCAGAAGCCACAGCAGCAGAAGATCCCACACATGCCGACGAATACGGAGAGGCGGGCTGCCCAATCTGTCAGTTCATAGAAGCCGGACCTTGCGGTGATCAGCACAAGGTGCTGTTCTGAAGTTGTAGGCCTGCATGTGTTCTGCACAGTGCTCGTAACTGTATGTCTGCCAGACAGCAGCAGGAACGCCAGAATTCCTCTGTCTGATCACTCCCCATCCGAGCGTTGTTACACACACTTCATTTGGCTGACACTGTCTAACCCATGACACAATCAACTGGTCACCTCTGTTCTGCTTGTGGCTGCGTCTGTCTCTGATCTCAGCAGCCAGTGACAAGTTGTCATGTTTGGCTTGTTACCTTCCTGTTTCTTACATGCAATCCAGGTGTGGGTATCATGTAGAACAGAGGCCAAAGAGCAAGAGGTGGACTTTGTCAAGCATTGTGCAGATAATGTGAGTTGGCTGCGACATCCTTGTAAGCTTGCCAGTTGCAAGCAGTTGACCCTTGTCCCCTGTATCACCCACCCCAGGTGCATGTCACATGTTTGTACCCATGAAAATATCAAATGAGTATGTAATATATAACCTTGATATAGTGTTCAGTCGAGGATATAAACCAGCCGCTTGCAACATTCACTGACTCTGCTTTTGCATACTGCTGCTGCTGCTGCTGCTGCTGCCAGTTTCGTGCATTCTTTGGCTGCATGTTGTCTCACCAAGACTACTACCAGCCATTCCTTGAAGCCACTGGGGTTGATGTGGAGAAATCACAAGAAGCTATAGATGCAGCAGGCAAAGATAAGCAGCAGCAGCAGCAGCAGCAGCAGCAGCAGCAGCAAGCACATCAACCAAAGCAGCAGCAGCAGCAGCAGCAGCAGCAGGATGGGCCTCCTGCAACGGGGACAGCAACATCAGGCAGTGGCAGCAGCAGCATTGGCAACAGCAGCAGTGCTGCTGCTCATAGCAGCAGATGACGTAAAATGCAGCAGGAACCCCAGGTGGTACAGGTTCGTAGAGTCTACATGTCAGACACTTATCCGTGCAACATATATCATGCCTATCACAGCTGCATACATGCACTGCACTGGGGCTGCCGCCCAGAGCTACATCATCACATGAATTGGTGCTTGTGAGCCCAAGTCCGTTCAAAGCTGCCCCTGAAGTTACCTCATAGCATCACCATAACAATAGCGGGCAACACAGTGTCTGTTGTGCAACAGTGACCATGTCACGTGAGTGACATTTTATGCACATCTGGCGCAGTTCGTTTGTGATAGATCATCAGTGATGCCCAAGTTGTTTTATAGCGTATAGATTCTATGTGTTACAGTGCACACAAGCACTGAGAGAAGTGTTCTGTGGTCTGATGTACAGCCCACTTGTTGACAATGTAATTGATCCGGCTGAGAAAGATAGATATTATCTTAACCCTTCTCAGAAGGCTCAGCAGTTTGAAGCCCATTCATATTGTACTGTGTACCTCAGCTGAGTTGGTTACTGACAGCTGCTGGCAGACGCTATTGAGCAGAGTATGATCAAGGGTAGATATGCTGAAGCATGGTTGCGTACAAGTACAAAGGATATTGCTTCAGCATTTAATGCCCTGAAAGTTATCCCAGCGCCGACACAGTGCTGTAACATGTAACAACGTTGTTAACATCCGAATGGTGTCGCGGCATTCACCGTTTACGCAACGCTATAAAGCTGGCCATCTGCTCGGGTCATTTCTAGATTAAGATGTTGCTCGCATATCTGCTGATTCGTGGCACCTCGCTCTATCTGAAGTAACTGATCGTGTGCTTCAGATTCTTGCCCGTGGCTTTCGCCGGCCCTTGGATTCCGCAACTACCAGCGCTGCAAACCTTCGTGCCCCACTGCAGAGGCGGTCTACTAGACCGCAAGGTATCGCAAGCGGACGTTCAGAGATTATTGGAGCTAGCAATCAAGCGGGGAGGCAACCTTGATAACTCGGTGTAACGCCTGGGCCTGTCGACACAACCAGAGCAGCTTGAAACAATCCTATGAGCGGCAAAAGAAGTGGGTTGGAGGATTTGACGGCGAGAGACTATGATCAGGTTTCTGCTCTGGAATTGAATCGAAGCAAGGAAGGAGTGAGTGCTATTGCTTCGAGCAGTGCCTGCAACCTTGGCATATCTGTTGTGCTGTCTGCCATGCCATGGCGTGTTTGGCATCAACATGTTTGAGACCTGGAGGGGCTGACTGCGTGCTGATATGCCTTATGCATGCATGTCATCCTGCAACAACCAGGATAATCATTGCAGGCACCATCCATGAGTCTGACTGCAGTCATCACTGGTCTGCCACCTCCATGATTGTGTCCCACTATTGTCTGCCTCAACAGCAGATGCGCGCATTTGAACTACAAGTAGTACTGGTTGCTGCTATGTGGTATGCTTGTTGCTGATCCGCAGGAGTCTGATGGTCAAATTCACTGCACAGCGCCCTCGCCATCTGCTGCAGCGGAATCTGTTCCTGGCATCAATCAGAGCAGCGATCGCAGCAAGCCCAGTACATGGAGTCAGATGCTGGCAGGGTGCTTGAAGCCAGAAGGATCAATTGTGTCCCTTTGTCCGTCTTTTGTAAAGTTGATCAGCTCGGCAGGAACAGATCATTTGTCATGTTACACAGCACTTGCGTCTCAGCTAGAAGCTCGCAACAGTATCTCAGCAGCTGCAGCTGGTGCATCAACACAGCAGAAAGTGCAGCGGTCACAGAGCAGGAAAAGTACACCATCTTGCAGGCAGCCAGGAAGATGAAAAAGCAGCTGAAACAACTTTGCAGCCGTAAGCTCAAGGAAGGGGAGATGGGTGAAGACAGAGAAGCCAAGAGTGCTTGTGTGGCACAGCTGCAGGAAGTGGTAAGACTCTTACCTTATTATCTGGCAGATAATGCAGTATGATCAGGATGTGCTTGAAGCTTGCGGTATGCTTCAAGCATCCTGTTCCACTGTTGACCTGCGTTGCAGCCTGCAGGTGTATCATAGCTGTGCAACATGAACATTTTGGATGTCACAGAAGGCACACCGGTTGTCACGGGATGATGTTGGGCATCCAAGAACTGGAAGGAGTGTACCTAATCCTCACAAGATGTCTCTGGCGTGCATTTGCTGCACTGTGCCTGCATGCAGCAACACTAACCCCAGCCAGGTGTACCTCCATCCTTGTGGAATAGTAGAGGGCCCTGGATAATCATAGACATTCAGAGTCTGCT
>LWCB01002379.1:0-37269 GCA_001630525.1 Coelastrella sp. M60 | reverse complement strand
AGGAAGTCACAAAACATGTAGCCATCAATCACCGGTCAATGATGCATGCTGTTTAGCAGCGTGGTGTGAGCAAGCTGCTTGTGTGGAGCTTTCCACAGCTGCCAAGGCGATCCTTACTGATTCATTCAGCTGCTGTCACTGCTCAGCATACTTGTATCCACATGATGGCAAGATGCACAGGTGATTATGCCCTGTCATATGTGCTGCAGGGTGCAGTAGTCCTGCTTACTGGGGGGCTTATCTGGTGGGCCTGGCTATGACATGTTGATTCACGCAGACCATCATCCCATCTTCAAATGGTATGTCCAGAAGACATGATTGCTTGATGAGTGTATGTATGTGTCATGGAGCAACTTGAAGCTGTAGGTGATGTGCGCGCAGAGGTGGTATAGGGCTGGGCGCACCGGTTCTGGGGCACTAGGATCCTGCTGGAGGGCGATATCCAAAGCCCATTCAATCTCGGAGAGGTCAAGGTACTCACGTCATTTATCACGTACAGTGATGGTGGGTAGTGGTGCTGGTGTTTGCATTCCGAAAGGGAATGGTGCCCAGCAACAACAAACAAGTTAGTCATGCAACTCATAAGATGCCTGATACAGCTGAATGATATGCGGTGTACTGCAGGGTGTACACTACATGTAGGCTCTCACCTGCTGAAATATGCAGGAGGTATAGCTTGTCGAACACTCCTCTTTATAAAATCATGAACTTTTCTTTGAATATATCATGCTGTCTGTTCACCCAATTGCGCGAGCTGGTCGCTAGCGCCGCTGATACTGCTATTGAACTTGCAGCCGGTAGGGGTCCACTTCAGCGGCAACGTGATGCCCTTTCTGGACACTTCTTTGCAATGAAAATGAACCCATCAACCTTTAATATAGTTGGCTAGCCAGCTGAAACCTCGTGATGTGCATGGCTGATCGTTTTGCAACTTGAATGGCATGGGGACTGCATATGCCATGCAAGGGCCCCCATAACTGCTGTACGCCTGCAGACAAAACTGCTTCAGATGAAACCTCAGCTGTATCACAGGGATATGCGTGCTGCTACTCACCCACAGTGGTGTATTGTAAAAACACACACCAAACATCGCTGCAGGCAAGCCCGGAGCCAGACAACGAGAATGCGAATCATGCTCTCTTCTACTTCGCAAAAAGCCGATCAGATCGTACATGCAAACTATATAGTTGCAATATCTCTTGTACCATATTTAGCAGCGCCGTGGAGCAGGTTATTTGCTGTCTTGCTCACACTTCGGTAGATTCTGGTCACACTAGGCTGGAACTTGCGCAAGGAGCAGCTGAGCTTCACATAAGCTGAACTTTCGCTTGAGTAAAACTATTGTCGCAAGGTGGCGTTGGCTGTGATCTCCACCCTTTACTGCAACTCGCGGGCACGCAAGAACACTTACAGAATTTAGCCAGCAACATCAATCACCCCGGTTGCGCTTGTGGAACGGAAATCTCTTGTTTAGCAATACTGTACGTTGCCGCTACCTGATGGCTCGGTTGAACTTGGCTGGTGAGGACGCTTGCTGAGGGTTTCTGTATGCACTTCACGACAGATGTGTTCGCAAGTAAAAGTAATGAACGATACATATCACCTTTTATCACCTTTGACTCTACTTTTGGCGATCGCGTGCCCAGTCGGAACATTGTAAGGTCCCGGCAACGTATGCTTGCATCTGCTGCTGCAGTGCTCAAGGCTCATAGGCTCAAAGACACTTCCACCTTCGGCAAGCAGAGCATCTATCTTCGCCTGACGGCTGGTAATGTTGAGAAGACTACCGAAACACACCAAGGTACGAATCAACAGGCAGAAGCAGCGGCAGCAGCAGCAATGGCAGCGGCAGTGGCAGCAGCAGTCACTTTCCAGGAAGCAGTCCTGCTTCATCCCCTGCATATTCCTAACACAGACTTATCTGTCTCTTCAATAAGATTAGATAGACCTTACTCATGCGGCAAGACTTTGTTCACTGCCTGTGATCACAGATGCCGGCACTGATTGTGCTCTTGGTGAAATTTTCTCACTTGAACTTCCACCTGGACTTCCCACCATCAAGATCGAAGTCATTGCCAAGCACAACCTGACAGGTGATGAGTCAATCGGCACTGCCAGCCTGGCGTATGATCTGATCAGAGATTCTGATGGAGAAGTCCTGAGAGTGCCAGTCATGTCTAAGAAGGGCAGTATGCACGGAGAACTGGAATGCACGGGGTCTATCAATGACACACAACCCTCAGCGCCACAGGTAGTTTACTGCAGCCGTATGGCAGTCTGACATGATTATTTTCTATGCTAAACCATGAGCTTTATAACATGACCACCACGTGTGACAAGTCTGGCACTGGACAAACTATTGTTGCTAGTTGCTTGCTACTCTTCAGGATTTCCCAGCAGCATATCACAGCTTCCGCTGCTGCTTTCCTGATCTTGCTGTAACATTTACATGATTGTTTGGTCTTGCTCTGCTGATCTACTTGCATGCCACCATCAGCTGTACTGATGTACCTGTATGACCGCAGATGGCCCCAGCAGCAATCAAGCAACCCCTTGACAGCCAGCAGCAGCAGCAGCAACAACAGCAGCAGCAGCAGCTACACCCATCCCCCTATGCTCAGCAGCAGCAGCCAGGTCCGTATCCTGCACCATATGGGCAGCAGCAGCAGCCTTATGCAATCCCTGCTGCTGCTGCCTATCGCCAACCACCAGGCATGCCTTACCCTGCGTACCCCCCTCAGCAGCAGCAGCAGCACTTCTACCCTCCTGGTTCTATACCACCATACCCCCAAGCAATAGCTCCATACCCACACCCTGCTGCTCCTGTAACTCCTTATCCTCCTCCGGCAGGTTATCCTCAACCTCAGCAAGCTGCCGCTGCTCCACCAATGCCGCAACAGCAGCAGCAGCAGCAGCAGCAGCCAACTGGCAGCAGCGCTGGTAGAGGTGGAGGTATGATGGGTACTGCATTGGCAGCAGGTGCAGGTGCTCTTGGTGGTGCTGTGGTTGGTGGTGCCATTAGTAATGCAATGTTTAGTCATCATGGCGGCGGCGGCGGCTGGGGCGGCGGCTGGGGTCAGGGTGGCGGCTGGGGTCCAGGTGCGGGGTATAACGGCGGCGGTGACACTGTTATTGTCAATAACTATAACACTGAGGTGAATGACTACAGTGTCACAGAAAATCAGGTTACTGGTTATGACCAAGTAAATGACACGTATGGTGGTGATGATGGTTGGGTTGATATGGATAATGGAGGAGGACTGGACCTGGGTGGAGGAGACTGGTAACTCAACAGACACGGTGAAGCTGATAGAGCCTGAAAGCAGGTTGTTTGATGCATTGGATCACCGGCAGTAAAGCCACCAGATCGGCTATTGACTTTCCAGTATTGCTGTGCATGCACATGGGGTCCAGCTTCTGCTTGTCACAACTGGGCGTTTACGCTTCACGGTACTACTAGTGTCAGTAACAACATCAAGTGTATCAGCTGCTGCTGTCAACAGGTAACACTTGCTGACCTTCAGCTGATCAGTTGATATGTCACATATGAGTCATGGTTTGATTTTGGAACATGCTGCTGTGTGAGTCTTTGGCCTGTCGTGCTACCAACGGTCTTTCAGCTAATCCCAAGGAGGAGTGCCATAAATGCCATCAATGATGCAGCTGTGAAATCTGTGAGTGCTGCTGATTCAATTCTTCACACTCTGTTTGTGCTGCTGCTGCTGCTTCATATATTGAGAGCAAATCACATGCATGGCACAATACAGTGAGACACACTGGACATATTGGTGGATAGCACCTTGAACGTATGATATATGGCTACCAGCCTGGTTGTTTCGACATACAAGCCAATTGTACTATCGGCGAAGTTGGCAGCTTGGCTATGTCGACAGCATCAGCAACCTCCTGAAGACAATCACGGTTACGGGAGTTTCTGCAATGATAGTATTGAGGTTTTGCATCGTTGTCGGCACGTTGTGGACTTGTGGGCAGGATTGTATGCGCGAATCTTCAAGGTGGGGACGCAGTACATTGGTCAACGGCAGCATCGTTTGAACGAGGGGTCCAAACACCATATGTGCACAAGAGATCATACGCTTGCCAGTTAACTCGAAATCGTGAGCAGTTGCACCCAATCGTGGTATTCAGATCAAGTTGTGGTTCCTCCTGTTTGTACGGTGACGGGAACCGACCGCGGTCAACAGGCTGTGACGTCATCGCCCGTCGGAAAGTAGCAGCAAACAGCAAACTACGATACATGGGGAGTCCCTACCATAGGCACAACCAAAGACTCCTATTTCTCTATCTAATGGCCAAATTCATATCAACTGGCGCTATTCATCGCTTGTACAGCCAGCATGCCACTGTACGCTGTCGGAGATCGTCAAGCAGCACTACCGGTCCTTGACATTGAAGCAGCATGGACGGCAACTCATACAACGAAGTAGCTGATGCGACTATAGATCTGCGGACTGCACTGCTGACACCGCTCTCTGAGCAACACTGCGTTGATGCACGGACTCCGAAACACACCAAGCGCTGCACTTGGGTTCAGACAACTACGGCACTTCTGAGCCTTCAACTCGGATGGGGCTTGTGGCTGTTTCCTGCTTGTTTCGCAGCAATGGGCTGGATACCATCTCTGGGTAAGCCGAGCTTCACGTCCGAGCGTTTGAGCCACCTGAATTGTGTTGGCGTATTAGCCTCAGCTATCTGCGGCTGAGCTGCCAGGAGCGTTGTGCCACATCAAGCAAACACTGCCTGTATGACAGCAGCCGACCTTAGTAAGCTTTGAATATCTCAACTGCAACCCACATCCTTGGAATGATCATTAAAAGAGACGTTTTCAGGCTGAGGCAGTGGATATCCCCCTACATTGTTGCACTAGTACTGTGCAACTGCCAGATCGGCGATCCACACCAGCAGCAACCTGCATCCGTTGATTGCCAGTGGGGGTTGACCATAACTGTGTAATTGTTGTTTATCTTTGCAGCTGTTACCCTGGGGTTGGCTCTAGCAACAGTATATTCTGGGACTCTATTTTCCCGCCTGTACCAATGTGTCCCTCAAGCAGGTATGCACGCTGCATGCAATGAAGGCTTGTATGCCATACATATTATGATAATACTCAACTGAGTGTGCAGGCAGCACTACTGACGCCGTCCAGGAGTATTTGCACACTTTGCTACTATCATTATGCCACTGGGCTCAGCTGTTACAGCTGTTGAGCTGCTGCATATATGCTTGCAAGCATACCAGGCTTGGAGCCACACTTGTTGAACAAACTTTGTTCAGTGACAACCACAGATTCTGAATAGTGCTGGTGATAAGCAGCAGATCTGACTGACCTTCAAGTTGCTTCACCTGCTGCAGTCATATTCGGTGACATTGCACACCAAGCGGCCGGTCAAAAGGGCAGAACCATCGTGTACTTCATCTTCTACCTTCTGAATGCCACTCGGTGCGTAGTGATGCACCTGGCTGCAACACAGAGCTTACAGCACACCCTGGGGAACTCAGGACGCTCATTATGGCAGTGTGGCCTGGCAGTACTGCTGTTGGCTGTTGTTCTAAGCCAGGTGTGCGTGATGCAGGTTTGAGAAAACCTCCAGATTCAACGTTTCGTAAAAACGGACTGAACACTGCAGAAACTGGCAAAGGCAGAAACTGATAAAGTTTTCTCCATAACCGTCTGCTTCTTCTGCGAAAAGTGACTGTATACCTTTGGACCTTCTGTGCCTGCAAGTATTTGGAAAGATCAATGACGGTTACTACGTGAAATACACTTTCCTGCAGATCCGGGCTTTGTCAAGACTCAGCTGTTTTTTCCTTACTGGTACAACAGCTCAGCTGTTGGCAATTGGCATTGTTGTGTATGACTTGCTCAGACACCCAAGCCATGCAGCAGAGACAGAGCTGGTGCAAAGACATGGCCAGTTTGACCGGCAACTGGTGGCTTTCTTCAACGTGGTGTTTGCTTATGGAGGACAGGTATGAGCCTTACATCTCTGGTGATGGATCACGTCTCTGGTGATGGTGCGACTGAACTCCTGTCATGCATTAGCAATTTTGAAGTCATCCCAGCTGTAGCACTGCGCAGTAATGTGAGCCGTGTATCATGAAACTGATTGCGATGACGCTGTACTATTTTGAATTTGCAGTCCTTTGCATGTAGAGATTGGTCAAAAATTGTGGCATGTGATGCCATGCATCTTTGCTGCAGTTTGCATATACCGAGTTGATGACAGACATGCGTAAAGCTCGTGACTTCCCCAAGGCCATCTGTGTGTGCACCAGCATCATGACCTCGCTGTATGTGGGACTGGGGGCTGCTGGATACTGGGCAAAGGGGGACAAGGTGGCTGATGTTGTCATATTTAGTCTGAAGCACGGTCCTCTGGCGCAGACAGCAGCTGCATGTATACTTGTTCAGGTGAGCCTGTGCACTCGTGCACAATACCGAGGCATTTTGGGAGTTTTGATTTTGCTTGACTGCACGTCGGTCACGACTGTAGTACAGTGTAGTGTATTGAGATGTAATCCATACAACTGACTGAGGCTGAACCCTTGACTTTCGTCACATGTGCCACCATTTCAGGGCAATCTGTGCCCTGAAAGCCTTCTTGGGATAGAACCTATGCCATATGAATTACTCAAACTCATTGCGGTGTGTCAGCTTTCACACTACTTTTACTGTACACCTTTGTGCTTGCAGGCCTTAGCCCAGTATCTGGTAAACATCAATGTCTGGTCGCATAACCTGTTGATCCTTATTGGAAGAGCAACAGGCAGCAGCAGATCAGCCACTGCCCGTTCAGCTTCTGAGCACAGCCCCTGGAGGTGGTTACTCATAAGCTTCCTGGTGGTAACTTACAGCTGGCTCGTTGCTATGTGCCTGCCATATTTCAGCACTCTGGTAGGAGTCATTGCCAGTCTGACATATCTTGTGTGTGCGTACACACTGCCTTGCTGGTTAGCCCTCAGGCTGTTTGGCAGAAAGATGTGGAAGGGTGAGAGGTGGTGGTGTTGTTGGTTGATACCGGTGTCATTGTTGGTGTCAGGTGCTGGCTTGTTTGGTAGCGTGAGGGCATTGCTTGGCGATATTCACGAGCATGGTTTACGATATCAAGGTGCAATTGCTGTGACCATGAGCTTTCAACTAGGGCCGCATTGAGACTGATGCAAACGCTCAGCTGGGCATGTGTTTGATCCTCTGAGCATCACTGCAGCTGTAATTATGTATCCAGATGGCTTGGACTGTGCAATTTACTGCCCATGGCTTTTCAGTGATGATCGATTATGACTGTAGTTGACCAGCTGGCACTGCCAAAGTCTGCAGGTTCAGGAAATAGTCTAGAGCTCTGCAATCATTGTGACGAGCTTGCTACCGTACATGATGTGGTCTCCTGAATCAATCTGTACTGACAGGACGGTGCATCTAGAACTTTCTGGGGGACCTCAACCTATCAGATGTCATGGTCAACTTGTCAACATGCCCAAGGGCTGTATGGCCAGAGTGGATTAACTTGTTGTTGTTGCCAACATGCCACTGAGTGCCACAAAAAAGATCCTGTTATCAAATGGAGCACTGGTTGAGTTGCTGCTAGTAGGTCACTGCTGATACTGCTGATCATGATACGACACCAGAAACTGCCCACAGTAAAAGACATCTGGTTTACACATGTAACAATACATTTAATTTTTCAAATCTAGACTCTAGACTAGTAGTCAGCATGTCTAATCACATTTCTAATCATATGCATGCGGCATTGCCAGCTGCCACGACACCCAGTCCGGCCACCGGGCCCTTGGGACTTGGACCCTGGCAAAAGATTGCGAATTTGAATGTGTTTGATATGTAACTTTGAGTCTCAGCAGTACTAGTAACACCCACTCCCGCCACGAGGCCCTTGGGATGCATACGATCTCAAAGAAGCCCCTGTAAAAAGCCAGGAGCAGACAAGTAGGCAACCAGGCTGCCCATCACCAGTCAACTGTCGTCATACATGTCTGACTGTAAACTCAGCAGGATAGCTGGTCGGAACCAACACTGACATGTCATCACACAAGGGCTACATCAGAAGGACAAATTTGTTCCGAGGGCTGAGCTACGGTAGCGACACACCTTAACATTAGTCTTCAGATTATCAAATGATAACCTACCTGCTGGGCATACTATGTAGTACCTTCTGTACACAACAAAAAAACAGAAAATGGTTTCATAAGCACACAATCTGCTGTCCCTATTGAGCTAGTCGCTGATGCAATTCCAACAACATACACTTGTCAGGGGACTGCTGTTGAGAAGAACACATCTTTATCCTTACTTCTAAACAAAAATGGCCATGCAATATATGATATGCCTGACACAGCTGTATATCATGCACTGGGGCCTTTCTTGTTATGATCATTATTTGTAGGTCGGCCACTGGACTCAACCACATCACAAAATGAGGCTCAGAAATACTGCATTGCTGATACCTGCTTGCCTCTGTGAAGCCTATCAATAATCTGCACAGTTTCCACAACAGCACTAGTAAACGCTGCATCCGGATACATCCTCCAATCCCCTCACATTTCTGGGAAATTCTCCAGAAGAAATGCAACAAAGCATGACAACAGCACTACCCAGCATAAATGCATAGGCAACACAAGATGAGCCATGTCTGCACATGTACAATCTGTGCCATATCATAAAACCAACAACAGCATCATCCCACAATTTCTATTACATCAACACAACCAAGTTTTGACTTACAAACATTGAGAACATACCCACCTCCTTGACGCCAACTTTAGCAATTGCACGCGATTGTTGGCAAACTCCAAACGATTGGACCCAGGGTGACATTGCATAGTGCCAGCAAACACCTGTCATCGACTAGTTGCAGCTCCGCCACACAAGAGTGTTCTGGCTGTTGCTAGTATATATATTTATACTACCCATCAGCTATAGCAATATTGGCTGTTGCCAGAGGCTCAAACCAATTACAATCACATGCTTTAGCCCGGGCCTCAGTCAGGCCGGTGGCTGCAGAAGACCAGCTAATAGCTCATATCCCAGCAGAAGCTGCTTCTGTTGTTACCGATGACTCCGCCCCAACCATGTCAATTCCACCCTCAACCTGATCAGCTGAACTATTGTTATTTGTTGCTGCAGGATCAGGTGACGAGTCACTGTGCGAAGCAATGCTGCTGTCAGGTATTCCCAGGCTACCACTGCCAACCTGGTCGCTGTGCTCAGGACCACCCAGGCTGGTGAGAGTTTCTGGCACTGAACTTCCAGCAGCTGTATCATCTACAGCAATGTCAACGCTGCCATCAGAAGCTTCGTCATGAGGAGCAGCAGCAGCAGCAGCGGCGGCAGTGCGAATCCGGATGCGTCTTCCAGAGCAGAGATTTGCTTGTGTCAGTGCAGTTCTCCAAAGAGCACTTGCTGATTGAGCATGGCTGAGTGAGCCCAAGCCCCAGTGGAACTCCTGCATAGCAGAATGACAATACCTGGTAATGTGGCAGCCTTAAGAGTTGAGCAGTCGACGGTACTGGTCTGAGTCACAAGTTCATATGATTTTGTGGATGTGAATGTGAATTTTGTGGATGTGAATGTGAATTTGTAATTAGAAAACACTGCAACAACATCTATCTGTCAAAGTGTCAATGCTACCAAGGGGTGCGTGACTAAAGTCATTGGCAGAACAACACCCAGTGATGCTGCCTCAGCCGAGTCACAAGGGCTTCTTGAGCCAAGGAACAGCAGCAGCACCTCCCTCACCTGCCACTCTGGCCAGCTTCTAGCTAGCAATGCAGCAGTTTCAGGCATGGGGATACCCAGTCTGCCAGCATAGTGGTTGTAGCCCAACTCCCTAAAGCAACAGCAGCAGCAGCAGCAGGTTGGAAATTGCTCATACAGTAGTACATACCCACAGAACAAATAGACCAGCTAGCAACACAATGCTGCAAAACTGACAGAGTATGTGCACGCACAAACCGTCAATTGTACTCAGCACCCAATGGTGTGCTTACAGGCCAGCGCGGGCTAAGTGCCTGAGCTCAATGGCACTCGTGCTGCTTGCAACTAAACCGAGCAGTACAGCTGCTGCTGACTGCACACTACATATGCATAGACTCCCAAAGTCCCTGGTAAGTAATCGACAGCTTGAGGACAAACACACACAGTGTCACTATGGACCTCATAGGTTTACAAGTTGCAACGGCGTTGATTTCAAGACTTCTGCTACAGCTTACCAGCCTGTAGGCAAGAATCCAAAGCCAAGAAGATACTTGAACCCATCTCTCAGATCCACGCCTGCGTAACTTCCATTGATTGTCCAGTAAGCAGACCAAAGCTGGATCTCAAAGTTCCACCGCCAAGTGCAGTTTGCTGGAGGTTTGGGAAAGGTGTTACTGTCATAGTAGCGGAAGTTTTGTGGAAGCATGGAGGTTGATTTGCTGCTCAAGAATGCATTTGTCAAGCGCGCATGGAGCTCCATGGCAGCTGCCAGTGCAAAGTTGTCCCAGGCATAGAGAGATCCATCATCTTGTTGCCAGGCAATCTCAGCAGCTTGAAGCAGACCTGTACAAGGAATATGGCAGAACACATGTGAGGCGCATGTCATGGCAAGGGGCAGTGGGTTTTTAGAGCTTCGGTGCCTGCAGATAGTTCTGCAGATCCCAGCAAGGATGATCACTTTTTTCCATCACGCATACAATGATTGACAAGTGTGCATATAAAAGAAAAAAATATGTACCAATCTTGCAAGATGACTGCGTTGCTGTTGCATATCCACTCAGTCATTGCGGATGCATGAAGACCAACATGAAAACAACACTCGAACATTCACACTATGAAGTACTGCATCACCATACTTGTCAAGATATCTTACCTCCCAGACCAAATTGTGAATGATACATGTCCCTCAAAGTCTCACTGCATTCACCAAGGACCCTGCCGCTAGCGAAAGCACCTTTGCCCCACTTCAGATAGTCAGTAACAGTCGTTGTGAAGATCCCAACGCCCCGGTTGTATGTTGTTATGTTGTCAGATAACACACCAACAGCAATGTAGGTTTCTGCAGACACGAAATGACACAGAAAGTGTAAATCAACTGTGAAATATAACACGCAAGTACCCATAAGAGCAACCAATTGTGTATTATGTATATCATATCTATATTCAGTTGCGAACATAAGCATACAAATCCCCAGTGTAACCGGAACAAATAAAAGACAGTGCAGCTGACTTACCTGCTAATGTAGAGTGCCAATTTGCAAGAGTGTTTGGCCGATTCTGCACCTTTGTCAGATTTAGGTAATACTCCATGTTATAGATGATGTTGTCTTTGTATGGAGGGCCCATCACCCAGGTGGTGAATCTTTGGATCAGTGTGTTCATGTTTGATGGTACTCTGTGCCTGAGAAGCTCCAGCGCACGAGACATGGCAGCAATGCCCCTACACATACACACACCAGGTGTAGTTAGTACTCATCAGACACACATACGCCAACAGGCACTGTAAAGTCCCCAGCGGCTAGTCCCTACAAGCAATACTGTGTGTTTTGTTGATGCTTCTTGGATGAAGACACACTATAACTCGACCCAAAGAAACTCAAGTCTTGATGTATAGCAGGCAGTCCTGACATGCTGTAATCTGCTGCAGAAACAGGCCCCGGAGCAGCAGTCTCTCTATCAGCAGTGAACAGTCATCAATCTCAAGAAGTGTCATTTCTTGGTAAGGTACATTGAAACTGTAACAATGATGTCATAACAAGACTCACCATCCTGCCTCCAGAGGCCCATTCTCCCACCACCAGCCCCATCTGGTGTTGGTGCTCACCCAAGAGTTGATGATCTCAAACACCTTGTCAGAATAACTACAAGCATTGGGACAAAGCAGCACAAGTCGCTAACACGGCATTTGACATATTTTAGTACAGCAGCTCAATGTCAAAAGTAAAATAATTCATTGCTATTGTAGGATTGTTGACTTAGCAAGGGAAAGGGGGCCATTGGCTGATAGCGCAGCTTGCATTGAAAGCTGCATTTGCACTAAGCAACAGCTGTAGCTCGATACCTGTGCGTCTGAAAGCAGACATAAACCCTGCACTTCAAACCCCATCGACAGACCCACCGTGTATCTCCAGTAGCATGGAATGCCACCGCCATCTTGTACGCCATCTGACCATCCAACTCCACAAAACTGACATGTCCACAGATGTTCTGAGGAGCAGTGGAGGGGTAGTTGGCTGGACAAGTAACACCAGGAGCATTGATGCCTGAATACCTGATCTGAACACTAGCCATGGGAAGAGGACCATAGTAACCTGCAAAGAACACAGATACTTGATTGCAGAAGAGATACAGAGATATTTACTACATATTATAATGCTGGGTAAAGCGTATAGAAGGCTTCTGTTCACATGGAGGTGTTGCAACCAACTCCATGCAGCTTGCTTCTGTGGCTGCTGCTGCTTGACGTCAGAGCACACTAATGAGTCACTCGACAAGAAGGTGCTGCAGTGCTGCTCATCTTACCTGTTGGTTTACAGTCTGTTGGTGGAGCCCAGGTTCCCCAACTTGTGACTCGTGTCTTGGGCCTTACTCCAGTGCCATTCACCAGACTGTCAAGAGCAGCTAACTGCACAGCACTTCGGGACAGCAGCCGTTGTCTCATGAGAGCAAGCTCTGCAGCACCTGGGAGCAGCAGCAGCAGCAGCAGCAAGATTAGCAGCAGAAGCATCCTGAGTTCGTACTACCAGGCCACCTCATACCGTAAGTATAATGGTGCATGACAAGTCTGGTTTGATGGGTGGGACGTACTGTTTGTCACCATTCCATGAGCTGCACTGAAGCTGTGCCTTGTAAGGCCAGAGAGGGTTGACATCATGTTCTTTACATTCTGCTGCAAACACTTTTGGTCTTTGTAAGCCAGATATAGCATGTGCTGTGAACCAATGTTTGGTGCAGGCTATATCGAGTCATACATACCTGCACCTGAGCCTGGATGGTTGAAGGTTGCACCATTGACAGTGTTGACTCTCCGGATTGAGTTGTAATACGTCTTGCTGGATGAGGACAGCGACGTTCCAGAGATGATCGCACTCTTGACCTTCTGTATGGTGGCTTTTGTTAGCAGGGGCACAGCTATGTTCTGCACGTTCACTGTGGTGAAGGCAGCACCACTTGGAATGGAGAATCTTGGAATGCTGGCTGTTAAGGCTGTTGGGCACCCTGCTTGGCCAATAAAGTAATTGGGGGTATTGAGATAATCCGAGCCTGTGAGGTCGCTGCGAGTTACTTGCGCTGTAACAGCTGCTTGCTGGGCTGATGCTGTTGCCACTGCAGCTTGTGCTGTTGCAGGCAGATTGATGGGTCTGTAGAGTCTGCAGCAAGCTCGTCTTACTGCCCTATATTCCTTTGTGAGAGGAATGTATCCACACATCTGTATCTGTCTGTCGCTGTTGCATGCACGCCATGTCAAAGGCGCAACGTCCGCGGGACTGGGTTGGGCGGAGATGATGGGAGTCTGCTGTAGTAGCAGCGCTAGGGTGAGAATACACAGCACTAGGGATGAGCTGGCGTTGCAGCTCCCTGGAGCACGATCACAGTCACTCATTACTGGGTGTGCTACCTGTTCAGATCTAGACCGTGGCTGGGTGGGCCTGCAACAGCAGGCGAGAGTCGTTGGTCGTAGGTGTGCTTGCCGTGACAAGCTGAGATGAGCGTTGAAAAGCACCAGATATCAAACCCGATGCTTATATATGACACAAAGATCGCTAATCATGATGAGTTTTCATTTGTGCACCCAACATACGTATGTACACTCTCGTGATAGCGCGGGGTATAGCTAAGCACCAGTACTACATATATACATATTAACTGGAAGAGCAGTGGACTTAAGCGTTCGTGCGCCACATCATGTCCAGGTTTACGGGAGAAGGACGCCCCGCACCTGCTTTGCAGCTACTTGTGGGTCCCCATTCTATGCAAAACAATCACTTGCAATGAATCGACAAACAAGGTGAGTACGACGTTGTGTACGTCACCTTGTGTTCATTCTGGGACTTGCTTTGTTAGGGACAGGATGGGGACCAATAGTGTGCCATCTCCTGGGGTTAAACGTTTGCCTGCCTGCAAGGCGAATGGACAGATAAACCAAGACGGTTTATCGCAAAAACTTGAAGGTATAGTTCTTTGCTCTCCTGCATCTGAGTCAGTGTCTACCAGCTCGCTAGACCCATGGCCAGCAACAGCCAATAGGTTCTGCGGTGGAGACGGTCCCCACCTTCTTGCAGAAGACATGGGCCCCAGGCGAGGACTCACAAAACTATCACAATAGAATCAACACCCTGCCATGCGGCACGGCTCACTGTCCACATCCCATGCTGATTCAAGGCTTGTCTGTCTGTGCATGGCATTGTTCCAAAGCGGTGATGGACAGACCAGCAACTTGTTTGAAACTCAAGAGGAAAGCACAATGCAACTAGCCGTAACATCTGACACTAACAGTAATATTGCATTTGTGACAAATACATCTGCTGGCACCCTTGTTTACAGTGTTCGCAAATGCAAACAGTACTAGACTGTCACAGCATCAAGCATATGCATGTATGTAAACAAAGTTTGGCCATGCAACATGAAATGTGCACAACAGAGCTATATATGATGCAATAGGTAGGCGCAGACCAGACCGATTCTTTTGGAGACATCATGCCTTGGCCACTCATTCCTACCAAAGGTCACAGGGGGTTTAAACAAGGTGCAAATCGTCCTGCAAATTGGCAATCTGCAGACTGCATTGATGCTCAGGCCAGCTGGCCTACCCATGCCGCAGCGGTGCTGCGACCGTCAATCAAGGTGACCTTGATATGTGATGCTGCAACAAGTTATGCAGGTCACTCGTTGATGCACATTTGCTGCCATGGGATGCAGCTACTGCACATGACAAAGATCAAGATTACACGACGAACAATATATAAAGTGGCAATGCATTGAATGGCATTGAGGTTGATGTTAGTGACAACCGTTGTCCAATGAAGTCTATACATTGAGGTTCAAATATTCAAAGTTAGCCAGGCTGGTAGAAACGTTATTGACGCCTGCAAGGCATGATGGTGGAGACCAATCTGTAGCACTTTTCCCTATGTACACTGTTCCATTGAATAAGCCTCTGCATACATACATATCTTTGTTTTGAGCAAACCCCCCACTCAGGGACATGGTGGTGAAAACAGTACTCCAATGGAAACCTCTGTTCGTGTCCAGCAATTTGAAGGAGGAGGTAGTGACATGGCCAAACCACTCATAATTGCATACGTTCTGACCCTCAACCATGTAGCCAGGTTGCCAGAGGCCGTCAAAGTTCTGCTCGCCTTGGCAGACGAATAGCCGACGGCCCTGGCCGTTCACACCAGCGCTCACTGCATTACAGGCATTCCTAACCCAGGTCAAGTATGCTGGCATTGGTGATGGGCTGAGGCCTGTGACACTTGGTGAGGGAGATGGTCTGGGGCTCATGACCACTGGTGAGGGAGATGAACTGTGGGCTATGGCATTTGGTGAGGGTGATGGGCTGAGGCCCATGCTCACCGGTGAGGGGATTGGACTGAGACCTGTGACATTTGGAGAGGAAGATGGCCTGGGGCTCATGACCATTGGTGAAGGAGATGGACTGTGGGCTGTGGCGTTTGGTGACGGAGATGTGCTGAGGCCCATGGTCATTGGTGATGGGCTGTGGATCATGATCATTGGTGATGGACTGTTGCTCATCATTGGTAAAGGAGACGGGCTGTGGCTCATCATTGGTGAAAGAGATGGGCTGTGGCTCATCATTGGTGAAAGAGATGGGCTGTGGCTCATCATTGGTGAGGGAGATGGGCTGTGGCTCATCATTGGTAAAGGAGATGGGCTGTGGCTCATCATCGGTAAAGGAGACGGGCTGTGGCTCATGATCATTGGTAAGGGACTGTGGCCTATGACCATTGGTGACAAGGATGGTCTTGTATTGGGACTTGGTGATGGGAACGTGGTGTTGTCGTTCACTGATACCTGCACATGGTGAATCAATCCATCATCAGCCATCGTTGGGCCATAACAGTCCAGCGTGATGCACCGTGCATACAGGCTGTATGAGATGACAACAGACCAAATGACACTGGCAACAATCTATAATCTGGTCAACATGAGTCACATCAAGCAGATGACATACCTTTTGGCAGCACAACTCCCTTGCTGCGGCCTCATGCATCCCTTCTATTGCCACTCTTGCTGTGTATGGGTTGTAACTGCTGACGTCTTGGCCATCTGTTGTCCATGCTGCACAGTACTGGAATGGTCGATGGGCAGCCAGACCCCCAGTTATGTCACCACACGTGGCATGAGGAGGTAAAACCTGCGGGCATATCATATGTGTTTGATCGTTGTAATGCAATACCTTTTGCACTCTGTTTCGTCTATAGATGTACATATACGTATACTATGGTTTCCGGGACTCAGTTCAGATCACAGTGTATTGTGAAAGCATCTCACTGCTTGGCAACTGACACAAAGTAACGCATTGCAGTGTTGACTCCGAGTCAGTCGGGAATGGTTGTTTGCCAAGCTAGGGAAGTTCAATAGAGACAACGGGAGCTAGCGCAACGTTGAGAACTGCGACATCAGCTTGAGGGCAGTGACTGGCAGTGACTCAAGGTTGGCTGCAGATGCTTGTGTACAAATCACATACAGGCTACAGCATATGATTATGGTAGATGACGTGATATTGCACACTGCCAAGCGTACCAGTCATTTACCTGGTGCTGCAGTGTATTGCATTGCATGGTCAAGCTTGTAATTGATTTCAAATCAAGTTGATTCTGCTGCCTGGTGGATGAGAGCAACTCCCATGGCTATTAGCAGAGCATTACCGCGCACCAGTGTGGAGCTGAGGTCAAGCAATAGCAGTTTCCAAAAGTGCCAGACATACCTGAGTGACATTACGGCAGCAGAGGCGCCTGGCATCCTGCTCCGTTTTGCCAGCAAGAGACACATTCTGTGATGCTGGATCATAAGCCTGATCCATACCGTATATTGGCACACCACCAGTGGCTGAGTTGTAGAGGTTGCAGTGTCTGAATGGCAACGTCCTGGGCCCCAGTTGGGTCTGTACTGTTGTCAAGGCGTTTTCTGTGATTGGTGTCCAACCACACATGGAACCAGGTGGGTATACCTGCATGACAAGATGCAAGGAGCAAGCATACACACTGTATTCAAGTAGTCCAGGACCTGTCACATCAAGTCACATACTGTAACAGGCAAACAGTACTAGTAGACATGATGGTGCCATGTTGTCCATATACAAATACCACACTGCGGGCCCCGGGGGTGCAGCATACTATTAGGCTTCCAATGAAACTGCACAAGCCTGTGACCGACCTGTACATGTACATCTAACCACCCGGGTCTGCTGCAACTAGGTGAACCATGGTCTAAGAGAAGCACCTCTGAGCATTCGTAAGGCTTAAAAAATCTGTCTGAACATGTGCTCGATGGAAATATGCAGCTACCATTTATGACGACCACCACTGAGCCTCGTGCAACATCAACAAGACTTGCACGCACAGCAGTTGTTCAATGCAGTTGTAAGCTGCAAGCTGCAAGCATCAGCCAGCACAAGCCTGCTTAAGGCACCGGGTGATCATTCGACAACACATACCTTGGCACGTTTGCAGCACACTGACTTGGCTTGCTGCATTATCATGTCTTCAATTTGCTCATAAGCAGCCAGCACAATGCCGTCAGCTATGGCAGCATGATCTGGATCACAAGCCTCCTCGGGGAACAGTGTGCCCTGGAGGTCAATGTCATGGCACACAGCACCAGCAGGGAAAGCCTGCAATTGTGCCACGCAAGACAGTACATGAAATGCTTACCGCATGTTATACTGCTTGCACCTTGCAATTGTGACAATTGTGGATTGCTATGTCAAAGTGCCTTTGTATCTTTTGGGAAGCGCAGAAGTCTGCCGCATCAAACACTTGTTTCTGCTACCAAGTTTGCTGAGTAAGCACAGGTCACATGCGATATGCACTCAGTGCAGGCTGCACATGTACCGGCATAAGGCTTTTGCCACTTATTGGCAGGATGAAATTTGCTTACAGTTGAATTCACAGCCTATAAGCCGGTTGACCAGCAAGCAACATTGTGTTTGTACGCACCTTTGCCTCAACACAGCATGTCTCTGTTGAACATGTACTGCTGGTGGTAGTAGTCCGACTGTAGCAGTGCTAGCGACTTGACACTGTCTGCCAGCCATAAGCTCCTCCCCCTCTCCACATTTGATGTGAGGGTGGAAACTGCCACACATCTGCATGGGGTCAAACATTGCCAATCAAACAAACTGTGTTGAAAGAGCAGTGAAATCTTGATAACTTCGGATAACATACTGCACATAATGACAAGTGATCAACAATAGCAACATGCTTGTGCCTTTTTTCAATGAATCTTTGCTACAACCTGCCACAAGGACAAGTCAACCTATATAGTTTATATGGGAAGCTTCAAGCACTACACACTTAGAAACTAGAAGCTTTCAGAGGCTTTCTCTTCAAAACTTAATGGCTGGCATCTAATGCATTGAGCAGCAAGCGCGCTAGTTGGGATGATTCGACCGTGGCCTGTGATCACTTAATGAAAGCAAGGGGTTGTCACAACCGTTGTGTCATATATGATGTATGACATACCGTTGGTGCTGGTTCTGGCTCACAGCAGTTGTGTTGGTTGCAGGATAATCCAAGTAGACCACCTCCACACTCTTGCTTGGGCTTCAGCACCAACCCCTTGTTACAGCTGACTGCAGCACTTCCACAGGTCTGCAGGCAGATCAGCAGAGCAACGACTTTCAAATTGGCTGGCAGCCAAGCTTTTCATGTCATGATATCATACGGTGTATCGATACGGATCTTTGATACAATGGGTCGCCAAACAGCTATGTTTCAAATGTTGAGATCGATCTCCGCAGTCCATGCCATGATCAATATGCAATATGCAGCAGATGATATGTAAACATTGCATTCAATGTCAGAAATCTCATGGGAGTCTTTGATCCAAAAGAGTTAGAGTAACTCCAGGCATACCATGAGAGGCTACCAGAGAGGCTCTTTGAGGGCCTCTCTGGTAGCCTATGCTGATCGTAGAAGATTTCTGTTGTGCTTCTCTTAGCTGCAGTCATACTACGGTAGTGCATGCATCATGATAGGCAATAGTAGCTCTGCACAGTCTTACACACCTTCTGACAAGTTTATGCTCTCTTACCTGTGCGCAGCATGTTGTAGCGTTACATGCTGGCCGTCCTCCTCCACACACCATGGCTGTCAGCAGTGTGCTGTTGCCCAGTAGTGAACATGTAATGTTTGGGGCAACACCACAGGTCTGCAACAGATCAGACAATTGTATGCTGAGGAGGTGCTCTAGCGCTTTGTATAGTATGCTACTGCTACTGCTTGCGACTTGCTATATAACATTGACCAGAGGTCGGTCTTTGTCTCTGGGTGACAAGCAACATTCAAGGCTTGGTCTTCAAACTCAGATCAGGCAAGCTCTCAGTCTAGTGCACAGCTTGCACTGATCAGGTGCTGGTAAGCAATTGTAGAGGAAGTGGTTCACTCACTGTAGCTCCTGGCTTGGCATGCGCACTGCTTGCCACTGTCATGTACTTCACAACAGCCCTCATATACTCTAGGGGATCTCCAAGCAAGGTGGGTAGCTTCTTACCCACAACCTCAAGATATATGCCAGAAGGTACCTGGGCAACCCTGGCATAGAGGTGCAGAGTCCCACTGGGTACTTGCTTCTGGACTGCTGTAACTGCACATGGCTCTTCCGGTTGACCTGTTGAACTTGGTGGGGGCAGAGACGTAACATACGAGGGGATGTTGTCCATGGGCAACAGGGGTATCGCTACTGTCGACCAACGTGTGTAGCCAAGAGCTTCCAGGCTAGCTGCGTCAATTGGTTCAAGCTCGACATCTATCTGTGCGTGTAATCCGAGCTGCCTTTGGTGGATGTTTTGGAGCTTTATACGTACGGGGCGGCCGAAGACATTGGCAGGGATGTATGGCTCATTGAGGCACGGTGCTGCATTGGTGCTGGCATGGTCGGAGTGGGCGCTAATCAGCCAAGCGCACCACAATAAACTGCCAACAGTCAAACGTTTATCCTTCAATCGCGCGAGCATTCTGTGTATAGGTTCGGTGCTGAACGTACTGCAGTGTTCCGATATCCGTCAAATGGCGTGCAACTCACAAACTGCTGTAACCTGTGAAACAGTAATACAAAACTTCTTCTGGAACTCACAATGCACATGCAGTACGTGCTGCGTCTGCGAAAATGTCAGCATTAGAGAAACATGTCCAAGAACCGCGCGCGCGTGTCACTTCAGCAGAGAGAAGTTGCTCGTTGGGCAGCACACTGGCACAATGCATCCTGAGGTAGAGACATATACTGTTTTAAGGCAGCAAAAAGTGGCATCCTACGCTCTGGGCAGCTGCGGAAAAAGACTGTCGAGACCGTCTGCAGGCTACAGCGTCTGCTGCACTGAAGCGACGTCTCACCCACGTTTGATGCATGCATTACCAGGAGACACACTGCTGCCTCAGGTTGACAGCACACATGCAGCGAACGGTCAATAGCACGCATCAGCTGTTCACCTGGCAATGTGCAGTAGTACCATGCGCTGCAGCAGGTGTTGCATTTGCAGACATGCTGTTTGATGCCATACACGCCGGCACGTATGGCAGTATGGAACCGTCACCTGCTGTTTTGATTGTAGCTTGTTGACTGAAATGAATGCTCAATAGTATCAGCAGTGCATCATCTTAAAGTTTGAGTGGTGGTCCCAGTTGACAAACTGCTGATCGATCATAGCGCCATTGCTGATGATGAAAACAGAGGGTCAGCAGGCACACCAATAGCAAGCAAGCACACCACAATGCAGCCAGTGTGGCAGACAGAGCATTGAAGGTTACTACTAGTACTTGAACATACATATTTGCTGCATTGATTCTGTGGACTGCTATACTTCTATTTCTATGCCCTGCTCGGCCAAAACAGACATCATTCTCTGCCAAATGCTCGCTTGTCAACGTTCACATATGAAGCTTGAGCAGCATGGGACAGGCAGACGGCTCATGTGACATGCCAGAAGTGGTCACTGCTGCTACTGCTGCTGCATCAGCCATCTTGATGAAGAGCTATAGACATCCACCTAATGGAAGTGAGGCTGCAAGGCTCGCATGCAGCTGCGATAACCAACAGTTGCTATCATTCTTTTGTACTCTTCACATCGAGATAACGACCTCAGCTGTTGTTTTTCAAGCAGATCCTGCTCACTACACAGGTCTTCTGGGTTGGGCCAGTTGCATAGACTGACTAGCTGGCTGCAGCTTACACAGCATGCTGCTACAAGTACGCAATGCTCTCGGCATGTGTTTGCTCAACCATTAAAGACGCACATTTGTCACAATGTTGAGTACAAGCACACCATGCGAAACATGTCGGGTGGTACAGGCTGGTGATGGTGCTTAGCAGTGAAAACCGCAGAGGGATAGCAGAGCTGCACAGCACAACATTTGCAAGCGATAACTCATGATGTCGTACAGTTGCATAGCCGAGCGGCCCCCTGGGGGATGCAGCAATGTTCAGCAAGGTGATGGAAGTCGTGTCATGTTGATCTTCATATTGTGGTACACGTATCGCAGCGGTGGGTCAAAGAATGAAGAGTAACAAGATCGCAGTGTTGAGTGCATGGCCCGGGCTTCACAATCAGCTGTAACTGCCGCATCTAGTAGGGCACAGCACCAGGTTTACGGCTTTTGCGGCCAAGCAATCTGATGCTGTAATCTGAGAATTCATTGGATCATCTTTGAGTGGTGAATCAGCATTGTAGTGGACAGTAGGTGGGCCGGAGTCACACTGTAGGTCACCGAGTACAGTAGTGGACCCATGCGGCTCACTGTGAGTTCCGTAGCTGAATCCATTTCGTAACTATCAATGCAACGTTTTCAATGACGCCGTTTGATGTTAACACTTGCTGTGTGCTGCTGACATACGCAAACGATCACTACAGCAGTCGACAATGAAGATCCTTGTTACAGCACGCATTGCCTTCAAGTAGCGCGTTTGCATCAATAAAGAGTCAACATAATACTACTGGATATCAAGCAGATGACTAGAAGAGCCATTGAGCAGATGTTCCTGTACTGCAGTTGCCAGACTGCTGCCGATGCAGACTCAAGCAAGTTCTTGCTATCTTAACATGTTTTTCCTGCTGCTGCCGCTGCTGGTTCTCTTTCAATAGTTCTGGGTCTTCTCAACATGCTGCTCCTGCCATGGGACAGTTTGTTCCTGGCAGGGTTCGTATACAGCGGATACAGAACAGTGGGCAGTTGGTTCAAGTACACTGATGATACAGCCAAGGCGCAATCAGGTATGAATGTTGCTCTAGATATACCTCTCTAAGGCCCCCAGCATTGGATTCAAGGACTTTTGTTAGGCAAAAAGAGGCAATGGCAGGATTGATGAGCAGCCGATCTTGCAGCTGAAAGCGTGGTCAAGTGACAGAAGCAGGCAGCACTGCATTAACAGCTCCAACCGGCCAGCACAGGTTGTGGCAGCAGCAACAAAGGCAGCCGCATTAGTCAAATCACAAGTTTCTATCCTGCCTTGCATCAGCTCCCACAGTTGAACAAGTCAGCAAAGGCTCTAGCAGTGGCAGTTGCAGGTTGTTCGCTGCCATCGAGATAGTGGCAGCAGCAGCGAATGAGCCCCAGCTGCAGCAGAATTGTGTGTCCGTGACAATCAGCAAACCGTTGCAAACAGACAATCAGCGCTTACAGTCACAGTTATTTACGTACACAGTTATCGATGTACACGTGCAAGTGATCGTGGACTCCAAGCAGTCGTTGCCAAGTGCGGCACTTGCCCATGCTGCTTATTCGTACCAAACATCTGTGTTGTGTCTGCAAGGACTGATCTGCCTTCTGGTTGCAATTGGACTTGTAGATGCTGGTTACATTGAGGGCTTCCGTGAGTTTCTGGCGGAGGCTGCTGCTGCTGGTGATCGCAGCAAGGCCAGTCCTGGTGCTGGTGCTGACATCAGCGGTCAGGGACATCTGTGGAGGGACTGGGCGGGACTCAAGACAAAACAGAAACTGGCACTGCTGGAGGAAATGCACAAGGTTGGTTGATATATGTATGCATACATCATACTACACACAGTCGACATATGTGTTGTATGTATGATGTATCCATGCACTGTACGTGTTGTACAACCACAAATGGGTATGATAGCAGAAATAACAATATAGAATATATTTTATTAAATTGTACATACTATGTGTATGCAGGTGCTAGAGTGGACTGGCCAAGATGCCGCCTACCGTGTCCTCAAGAAGTATCGAGGAGTGTCTTGGTCTCAACTACCCCACAAGGCAAAGAAGGAATTGCTGGTAGCAGCAGACCAGATGGACTGGAGCTTCATCAAAGATATGGAACAGGTATGCAAAACTTACATACATAGAATGTGTTTTGCATGCATGCATGCATACATACTGTATATTGTATATGTACATACATGTGTTTTGGGGCAGCCATGTGAATACCAATGCTATTCGTGTTGCTCTTTTTGTTGTGCAATAGCGTGTTGAGTGGTTCAAATTGAGCAGCTATTTCATTTTATCATATGGCAAAGCATCTTGAACCGCGTATGCATGTGCTGTGTGTCATATAACATGCAGGAGGGTTCAGTGCTGGGAAACAACAGCCGCCTCTGGCAGCTTAATGAGCCTGTCCCCGCCCTGTCACTTGAACCAGCTCTTGCTGAGTCACTTCTTGACGAGGCCAAGGAGTTGCAGGGGCTTGTGGCTTCTGCTGACACTGCGGTGAATGAGCTACTCACTAATCAGCAGGAGGCTGTGATTGCAGCATTGAAGCCTGCTAATGAACTACGGGTAAGCATTTCAAGTTACGTGGCAGCAGCAGCAGCAGCAGCAGCAGCCGCGGCGGCAGCAGTGTGTGATCTGATGATCATTCCCTGGTTTGTTAGTAAGGGCTAGTAATAGGAGTTGCAGCAGCACTGGCAGTTACTAACTGCAATGATTGCAAGATTAGATCTGATGATGCAAGAGACTAACACCATCATGATCATGATGCAGGTTGTTGAAGCAAAGCGTAAACTTGATCTGTTGCGTGAAGCAGCTCAGGGAGGTCTGGGACTCGGCTCAGGAGGAAAGGCGGCTCGAGGACAGCAGGTGAGCAAACAACTTGTCGTGTCACTGATGACGTAATCATGACATGATTACACTGCTGCCAACAACAGTGGCAGCAGCAGTGGTAGCAGCAGCGGCAGCAAGAGCTTATGAACGTTTCTGTGATTTAGCTGCCACTTTCAACTGCCAAAGTAAAAATAGTGTCAAAGTGACGTTGTATCTGCTATTCAAAATGCAGTTGCTAGAGCTGTTGCGGGGCATCTCCCTAGTTCCCTCTGATACTGCTGCCCAAGAGGCCAAGGCAGCAGCAGCAGCAGCACTTGATGATGCAGCAGATCAGGCTGTGTCAGGACTCAAGGAGCAGCACGCTACTGCTCTGGCAGCAGCGGTGGCAGCAGCGCGAGTTCAGGCGACAGCTGCAGCACTGGGCAAGCAAATTAGGTAACATATTGGTAACAAGATCTGTCAAAAATTTAACTGTAAAGCTTTTTTTGTGAGTCAAAGATTGTATATGCATGTGGGTCAAAAGTGGTATTGTCATCATCATGACGAACTACTCTGGTCCTGTAAAGCGCTGCTGCTGCTGCTGCTGCTGCCGCCGCCACTACAGGCACAGCCCCGGCAAGGGTGCCCTCACCGCTGCCACTGCTGCCACAGTTGTCTCTCTGGCATCAGAGGAGCTTGATGCTGGTATCAACAACATCAAGACATTGACTCCTGATGCATCTGTGACAACAAATAGGTACGAAATACTGTTGGTCAGGGGAGATGAAAACACGTTTGTGTATTGGGTCACTGCCCTTGTTGTCTGATCTTGTATACCATATAGTTGTCGGCTTTTGTCTATGACAAGCGCTTGTGTGAAGAGCAGAATTGTGAATTCCTCATGTAATGCCATACAACCACTTTTGTTGACTCTGCATGTCTGCTGCTGCTGCTGTCGTATTTTTTGCAATGTTGCTGTGTTATATTTAATTTTCAGGGTTGCTGGTGAACATGTGATGTCCATGTGTAGCATCATGGACAGCACAGCAGCAGCACTGGCAGCAGCAGCAGAAGATGAAGAGGGTGAAGACAAGATCGCTGAGTTTGGTGATGCAGTGGACAAGTTGATGAATGAAGGAATCAAATTCGTGGAATCAAAAACACGGGTGTGTTTCTGTTATGACAACTGTTACATGACATTGTTTATCAAACTTCGGGCGCCAATGCGTGTAAATTCACGAACCATGTTAAGTTAACAGAGTTGGTTGGTATTGTATAATGTACATGTGATTGATAGGAATCCCTGACAAATGGATGTATGTATCTGTTGACCTGGCAGAACTTCCCAAAAGCCAAGAAAGAAGGAGATGATGAAGCGGCGGCAGCAGCAGCAGCAGAGCCCTCAGACGAAGCAGCACCACTTCGGGATGCCCTTCAAGCAGTACAAGCAGCAGTAGCAGCACTACAGCAGCAGGCAGCAGCAGCAGCAGAGGCGGATGAGTCATCATCAGACAATGCTGCTGCTGCTGCTGCTGGCAGCAGTGCTGACTCAATCCGGGAGTTTGTTAAGAAGGAAGTTGAAGAGGTTGTTAGTCAGATTGAGGAACGCACCAAGGCATCTCAAGAAACGGCACTACAGGTGAATAACAACATTGCAAAGGACTGACAATAATGACATGTTACAGGATGACACAAGCTAATACAAGCAAAATTTACAGACTATATGGATTGTATATTTATATTGAAGAAAAGGAATAAGACAATGATTCCTGGTCGTTTGTATGTATCTTCAGAATGCTCGTTCACGGGAGCGTATGTCAGTGCTTCTGGAAAAAGCAAAGCAGATCATGACACCCCCAGCAGCAGCAGCAGCAGCAGCGGGTGGTGATGAGTCAACAACACCTGCAGATGAGTCAGCTGCGCCATCAGCTATGGCACCTGCTGAGAAGCTGGCTGTCACTGAGGAGTATCTGAAGCAGCTTGGTACTCGACCTCTGACAGCAGCATTACAGGACCTTAACAAACTGGTGGCAGCAGCAGCAGCAGGTGCGCTTTTTATTGTGAATGAACCCAAAACATATATCGTGCTGAATCATGCTTTGATTGTATACATTCATGTTTGTAGTACGAGTGCATTCTGTTGGAGCTTGAGGCATCATGTTTGTATGCTGGTGGTTTAGAGTCCTGTAACAGTGTTATCTTATGTGTTACAATCGTGTTGACAGTGTGTCATGTAACACAGTTTTTGAATATGTGACAGGTTCTGAGCAAGGTGCTGAGGGTCTTGCCTCAGGCCTGACACTCGAGTCCAGCAGCCAGAAGTCCCTGAAACAACTTGGTGATCTTCTGACTGAGATTGATCTGGCTGATTCCATCATCAGTCTGGATCTGGGACCTAACGTTACTAACGTGTTAGATAACCTGACATGTTACATGGAGCGGGTTACGGCCAAGCATAAGGAGGAGGAAGAAAAGCGGGAAGCAGGTGTCGAGGAGGAGGAAGGTCAGTAGACACACACACACATATCCATCTTGTTATAATCATGTTGTACATGTTACTTTGGCATGGTGAAGTACGTGATTTGTCAGAAGTCTGACTCAAGTTGTGCAGATTGATCATCACATTATGGGTCACTTTTTCAGCTCCATGATAGCTACTCAAATGCCTGCATCACATCTGAGCTGAGCATTTCAATCAGCAGTAGCAGCAGAGTGAGGTCCAAGTAGTGCTGCTGCTGCTGCTGCTGCTGCTCCTTGTACCACTTTTGCCATCCTTGTAGATTCTGAGTATCTTCTGGTGACTCCTGTGATGTCTGCAGGTGAGATAAAGGGAGATAAATGGACAGGCAGGGGTCACAATGACAGTATGTCAGACAAGAGCACACCAGCAGTCAGCCGTGCATGCTATCAGACAGTCAGTTGTGCATGTTGTCAGACAGTCAGTTGTGCATTCTGTCAGACAGTTGTTCATTCTGTCAGTCTGTCAGTTGTGCAGTCTGTCAGTAAGACAGTTGTTCATTCTGTCAGTCTGTCAGTTGTGCAGTCTGTCAGTCAGACAGCCGTGCATTCTGTCAGACAGCCGTGCATTCCGTCAGTCAGCTGTGCATTCTGTGAGTCAGCTGTGCATTCTGTCAGACTGTCATGCATTCTAACACTTGGTCAGACAGCACAACTGAGTAGGTCGAAACACAGTATCACAGCCAGGCACACAAGGAGGCAGATTGTATGTGGGGTTGCAGCTGTTACTGCTGCATTAACACAATCACATTTAATCTGAGCAAAAATGATATTCTGCAGTGATGTTTCTGCCTCGGCTTCATACATTCAAACATCATATTTTGTGCACACTCTCAACCCGACACCCTTGATAATTCTCTCAGTCCATAGCTCAAGAATCACACATCAGAATTTCTATGACATGATATTAAGTTTTGGATCTTTCTGCAGTATTCTAAGTGTTTTCTCCCTGTTTTGTGCAACGGCAGGTACAGATGCTGCCAGCACTCCAAAGAATCTTGGTGTCTCTCCCAACCAAGTCAAGGAGGCTGAGGCAGTTGACAAGTGCTCTTCACTGATAACTGAGCTGCAGTCTGATGGGTTGGTTGTGCTGGGACTGTCTGCTGCTCAGTACAAGCAGCTGGCTCAGTTGAAAGAAGCAGTGGCAGCTTTGGCTGTGGGAATGGATGCATTGAAGTATGACAGGTAGGAGAATTTGTTGGTCGCTAATTTGCAATCACTGTTATATCAAAAGAGTGATTTGATGTTACGTGATTGCATCATGGAACATTTGCTAGCAGCTATTGTCTAGCAGATGTTCTAGGTTCACCCACATTGAATGCATTGAAGTTGTATGACAGGTAGGAGAAATTGGTGGTAGCAATCACTGTTTTGAGAAGATTTCAGAATAGTGAAATATGCGATTGCATCATGAAACATATGCTAGACAGCTATTGTCTAGCAGATGGTCTAGCGTCCGCATACATATTACATGTGAGCCTCTGATACCCTTGCTTTGAAGATGTATATGTTGTTCGGCAGTGCATAGGGTCTTTGTGGGTTTGTGATGTGTATTGATCTACACTAAAGACACCAGCGCTCAGTGCAAAATCTCTCAAAGCTATCTGGGCAGATTGTGTGATCAACTTTGGTGTCTCAACTGTGCTACTAACGAAGAAATGACAAAGGCTTTTTAATTGAACAGAAGCTCCTTGCCAGTTTTGCTCTTTAGCACACATAAAAGCATAAAAAGCATCTTATTTAGGAATCTGCTTCTGGAAGGGAAAATGACACGGTGTGTACAACAGCTGCTATAACAAATCCAACAGCTGCTATGGCTGAGAAATTCTTCTCAACGGTACTGGGTGTGTCCTCTTCTCAGGTGTGTTACTGCTCTCAAGGACGTTGCTGGTCAGTTGGGTCCCATTGGTGCCGCCATACAAGTGAAGCTTGCTGATACTACTGATGAGTCACTCAGGACAATCATGCAGCAGCAGAAATCACTGGCTGTGGATCTCTATCAGAAATTGCAGGTGGGTGTTGGTGGTGTTATTCTTTCAGCATACAGGGCAGTGACCAGGCTGATTGAGTACTACGTTGCAACTGTCAAAGTGTGTTTTGTCTAGAGGTGTATTTGCAACGATCAAGTATTGCTGTCATTGCTGCTGCTGCTGCTTGTCTGTTGTCAGGCGTTCTTATCTTTTGAGGACAATGTCCGAGGCCCACTCAAGAAGTCACTCAGGGAGCTGGCCAGCTTGGCAGGTAGGCATGACTGTCATATAACACTGTGTATGACACTAGGTGTGACTGTATATCACTGTTACAAAAATGCGACGTGTTTTCTCTCTTCAGCACTGCGTGTTATGCAACTTTGTTGCAGTTTTGGGGCACTGCTATAGTGCGGATATAAAATCCATGGTGTGTGCTTGGCAGTCTGCTGTTGCAGCATACTGTGCTCTGCTCATAGGCATAGTGCAAGCTCAAGTGCAAAGTCAACTGGGTTGGCAATTTGACAGTCTGTTTTGCAGCATCTGCTGCAGTTTGGTATGTCGTCTAAATCTGACGTTCTACTCCTCCCTGCTGCCATCAACCTGCCGCCGCCGCCGCCGCTGCTGCTGCTGCTGCTGTTTAATTCGTTCCTCAGGTGGTATTGGAGCTCCCCGCAACATCTCAGGTTGTGATGCCGCTGCTCTGAAACTGGAGATGGCACAAGAAGAGGCTCAGAAGCTGCAGGTGATTGTCAAAGTGCTTCAGCTCACATACACCAATGTCATCAGGTATCCAAATGTTGTACAAAAGAGTACTTTTAAACCTGTATGGTTGGTTCTCTGGTGGCAGAGAGCGCTATAGGCATATTCAGTAACTGCATATTGTGGAGAACCCCCTCGCAGGTGTGATTGTGCAGAAAGAATCAACAGGTTGATGCTCATGGTTACAGCAGCGGCATACTGGTTGTGCTCATGGTGCCATTCAGTATAAAAAGGCGTCAAGTCTTTGCTTAATGGCGCTGTCTATAACTGCAGGAGGCATTGGCACATTCAGCCACGAGCAGCAGTGGTGGTGGTGACGAGAATGCAGCACCAGCAGGACCCTCAACAGATGACATAAACGCAGTACAGAAGATTGTTGAGACACTAGAGGTAACATTGTATTGTTCTCTTGCTCACAGCTGCTATCAGAACTGTTTCTTGGTACTTTGGTCCTGTTGATCATGTCTACAATCTGCGCACACATTCCACTATGACAGGATGCAATGCATGTTTGACTACCAGATACAAGCAGAGGATGGCCTCTGAGTACTGTCATGTTATTTGTAACAATGTCACTCTCATCCTCAATATAACATGTTATTCTGTGTCTGTTAGGGTTCAATCGAGGCCCTGCAATCTCAGCTGGACGCTCTAGCTGCTCATGTGTCCCTCAGAGCTCGTGCCATGAACCCTGAGGTGGCAGCAGCAGCGGCAGCAGCGGGAGTTGAAGGGACAGATCTTGATCTCAGCTCACTGGAGGATCTAACTCCTGACTGTGAGTATCTCTCAATTACACTGATGTTCAGTATTGTTTTGCTAATGAAATCAGTTTGGCTGATGTATTTCTACCAAACTCAGCTGCCAATGGTCACTTTGTAGAGGGTCAAAAAGCACATTGATGCAGCAATGACTTGTAGTGTTATCTGCTCCAAAGTAATGCTCGATATGAAGATTACGGGATGTTGTCAATGCCATTGTGTTCTGTAGTGGACCACCCCCTTCACATCCTTGGTAACGCCTCAGAAGAGCAGCAAGCAGCATGGGAGCACCTTGGCTTCGAACAGATCGCCCGTGGCCGCGTCGCCACAATCCTGATCGCAACCGCAGCAGCAGATGCAACAGCAGCAGCAACAGCAGGGGCAGCAGATGGCACTCCCAGGGTGTCTTTGCCAGTGGCTGGGTTGCCCAGTGGCAAGAGTGTGATGCAGCTGACAGCGGAGAGGATCCTGCGCTTGCAGCAGTTGGCGGCTACCAGCACATTTGGCAGGAATGCTCCTGTGTCACAGCAAATTCACTGGTAAGCAGTTAGTGCTCAATCTATTGCTTGAATATGTTTGATATTTATTCTGGAACTGTGCTGATATCATGCTATGCCATAGGTTCTTGAAGCTCAAGCGTGGGCTTGTGTGTCGTATGAGTTGATACATATACCATGCTTTGTTGTAACAAGTATCATACTGTTGTCATCTTCAGGTACATCATGACATCCCCATCGACACACGACAAGCTGGCCCAAACCCTGAAGCAGCACAGTCACTTCGGCCTAAACCCCAACCAGGTTCACCTCTTCAACTGCAAAACCGCACCGCCAGCTTTCTCCGGTGAACCCCTCAAAGCCCTAACTCTCGGCTCAGCAACCCTAAGCCGCGGAGCCCCGGGCTCCGGGGAGGTTTTTGCAACACTGAAGCGCTCCGGAGCTTTGGGTCATATGAAGCGATCTGGAATTCGTCATGTGGAGATCAACGCAATGGATGACAATATCCTGGCACGGACAGCCGACCCAATGTTTATAGGATTCTGCATCGACTCGAGGCTCGATGCGTCAGCCAAGGTTGTGGAACCAGCAACAGTCGCACCTGTGTATGCAGCAGCGATCACCGACTCACCAGAAGCAGCAGAAGGTGAACAGGCAGCAGCGGCACATGATCTGGCTGACATCATTGGATCTTTGGCGCCTGCGATCGGATCGTACTACTTCACGTTTGCAGCGTTGAACAAGGCGGCAGTGTATCTTGATCAGCATCCGATGGCGATGTACAGAATGGTGCCTAATGCCAAGTTGCCCAGCAAGGCTCCTGCCCCGGCTATGACTGTCAACCTCCCGCCCAATGCAACACAGGCGCAAAGAATGCAGGTAGGTATCGCTTTTTGGAGACCTCGGCCACAGTATGGGCTGAAAGATGCTTCAAAACCGCTTACCTGGCTGTAGTTGCTGTTGCTTTTGTGGCTGCACGGCAACAGCAAGGCTGTTCTTTCTGCTAGCTGTAGCTCACTGCCTGCTTCTTTTATTGTCCATGCTTCAGGCTCAGCAAGCCATCATTGCTGCCCAGCATGCCGCCGCTGCTGCGCCTGCCAAGCCAGTTGAGGGCTACGTACCAACGCGCCTGATCAGTGACATCTTCTGTGCAGCAGGTGAGCTTTCACACTCAGTCTCTGCAGTCTGCCGCAGTGTCTGCTGCTGAATATGACAAATTGATTTGCAACGCGCAATGTAGTCACTGTAGCAGCCTGTCAGCCATATGCACAAGGTGTTATTCACAACACCTGAGTTGATTGAAGACATTGCAAGACATGCGGCCACGCAAAGCAGTGTCCCTATGACCAGGATGCTTCCTGTCCATCAAATCTTTGCATCACCTGCACCAAGGCTCTGAAATGGTGGCTTGTCCATGACCTCTGCAGATTCCGGCCCTCTTGCTGGCTCCAGTCTGGCATATCTTGGTGTTGATAAGGAAGAGGAATTCAGTCCAGTGTTTGGCTCAGGGCCTCATCTGGTGACTCCAGAGCCTGAGCTGGCAGCGGGAGATTTGCTGGCACTCACAACAGGGTGAGATGACATAACACAGAGTAATTACTCCTGTATCATCACAGCAGCTGGGCATTGTTGTCTGCTTGGGTACTGGCCAAACCTGTTCGTGATTAAATGAACGGTGCAGTAGTAATGTTAGCTCCGTCTTTATTGAGTGCAAAGGTCTGCAGAATTGCTTCGGTTGAGTTGATCGAAAGCTACATACACCGTGTTGCTGACATGATTGTTTGTGTCCATAGGTGGGTAGAGAATCAAGGAGCAGTAGTGGAATGCGAAGAGGGTGTCGAAGTGTCACCCCTTGTCAGTTATGCAGGAGAGGGTTTAGAGATTGTAGCAGGAGAAGGCCGGGTCTTTACAGATCCCTATGACCTAACGCTGCAAGGTGCCACTTCAGAGGGCAGGGTGAAGCACAACGCTGGGCCTTGGGCTGTGCCGGTACTCTTGGCATATGCAGTAGCAGCAGGTTTGGCAGTAGCAAAACAGGCGGCTGGCGGCAAGTAGTTGAGCTGGCTGTTTGCACGGGAGCTTTTTAAGTATGCTGACCAGGTGAATGTGTCCAGAAAGTTAAGAGCCTGAAAGACATTGGACATGCCTGCCACTACCATCAGCGTAAGGCTGCTTGTCTTTTGGCCGTGGGAACATTGATGTTTGACATGTCATGCAGCGCTCAAGCGCTAGCGCAGATCAGTGCTGTTCATCACGAAAGCATGCTGGTATGTGTAAATCCGCTGTGAAGTAGAAAATGCAGGCCAATTTCCTGAGCTTACGTACACAGCATGAGCCTGTTGCAGCGACGGGATATTCATTTAGTGTCTGTCACAAGCTTCGGCAAGCTGGCAACTTGCAGGCCTCGCAAGCACATGAGTGCGTTTATTGCGGGCATTCTCCAGGCGCTGGCATTCTACCTGTTAACGCTGTAACTTCTGGGTCATGGCCCTTTCCTAGCTATAATTTCTATATAGAGCTCGAGGTGTTCGATACTGGTGCTCGTATCGGAATGGCCACCACCGCTGCACAATATTGTGTGAGCGTCAGAACGTGTAGAACGATGCAGACATGTTCACATTGAGTTTGGCGAGTCTCTTATGTGCAGACTTCGACCTCTCCTAGGGCACTTGCCTCGAACAGCGCGAAGGTAGCTCGTTACTGTCGATACTGACAGCTGTTCGCCATGAGTACTAACTTCATGTGTCGCGTTCGCAGCATGCAAGTCGGATAGCAGGCAGTAAGCAGCTTTCATGTTTCGTTTGTGCTAATTTGGGCCCCAGCTATCGCCTGCAAAGCGCGATGGGGGGCGGCAAAGCCATTTTAGTGCTGGTTGCGCTGGCAATATCTGGGTCAATTTGTAGCGCAGAATATGTTTACTATGGTTGCGTTGGAGATGGTCCTGCGCGTGCGCTTCCTGGTCTCATTGAGGTACGCATATATGTAGCAGCCTTCCCGCGCCCTTGTATCCACCTTTCTTGTCACCAGTAGGTGTTGAAGCGAAGAAGCTGGGCCTATTACATTGAGTGTGCACCGCCTCAACACCGTACTCAGAGCGTATGAAGCTTCTTTTCATGCAACGCAGGCTTCGCCAGCAATGACTGTGGACCGCTGCCGTGAAAAGGCCCGCAATCGTAATCAGGCTGTTTTTGGTGTTCAATATGGAGTTGAATGCTACGGAGGTGAGCACTGTCGTTCTATTCTTGGCTGTAGCATTTTCTAGGCACCGGTCGTGTGGGCGGTGACGTGCACCAGCCTCGACCCTCCCGCCCATGTACATTGGCATTCCGCGCGCCAATTCAGATTTCCGAATCAGGTTATGGCCAGACCGAATGCAGAACCTGTTGCATACTGCAGCTAATATAGGGCAGCTAATATAGGGCGTAAATGGAGAGCAATGTGACTGATACACTCCTCAACAATTGCCCTTCGCAGGCACCAATTTGACAAGTACCATCACTGCATATGGCAACAGCACCAACTGCAATATGGGTTGCGCTGGAAACAGCTCACAAGTATGCGGAGGTGGCTATGCTCTTAGCTTGGTAAGTAACCTGTAGGATATGCAGAAGATATCAGAGTGTGCGGATGTGGTTGCAGCAATGGTGCCACCAAACAACTCTTCCTGTTGTCAGATACTACATCATTGGTCACTAATTCAAACAAATAGCCGCAGGCAACTGTACCAGGCACAAAGACTACTTTTGTGCAATGTCGCTAATTATAACTTTCCATAGAATAGGAATAATATTGTATGCCCACTGGTCCATTTGTCTGCAGTATCACAATGCAAACCTCACTGCTGAGCAGCAAAACATCACAACAGCATACACTTATCAAGGTTGCTATGCTGAAGCGGCTGGTGGAGAACGCCGCATGAGTTACCTCTGGGTGGACTCCAACATGACGATCGCTTTCTGTGCCCGCCTGGCCAAGGCAGAGGGGTACAGCTTGTTTGGTTTGCAGTACGTCACTGAGTGCTGGTGAGTACATCTCATACACTTGTCGTGTACTACATGACGAGTATCACTGTCTGTATCACTGTCTGCCAGATGGACATAGCTTTACTACTCAAGATGTGTGGATTACATGTTTTTTGCTGCACATGTGGCATGTACAGCAAGAAGCATGTACTACACACGTCTTGAGCAGTGAAGCTATGTCCATCTGGCAGACATTGATGCAAATAGTAGCTAAAATTATCTGGTCAGTAGTTTGTGTGACAGGTGCACCAAGTCTTGAAGATACTCTGCCGCACTGATGATCACTCACAATACATTCCTCTTTGTATAGGGGTTCCAACCGACTGGACTTTGTCACAGCCGTGGGCGTCAGCACCTCCTGCAACACCCCTTGTGGTGGCAACTCCAGCCAGATCTGTGGTGGACCTCTGGCCTTGTCGGTCTACAATGTGTCTGAACTCACAGCACCAGTATCACCATCACCGTCACCATCAACATCACCACCACCCGTCTTTGAGCTGCCTGCAAATGTGACGCTGGTCGGTGAGTTCAGAAATGACGGGCACAGTGAACTTCAGGTTGCACATTGTTATACCCTCCTTGTCCCCACCCCCCAGTTGCATTGCGTTATCTCCTATCCCTGTCCCGTGACTGAAGCACTTGTCTGCAGACTGTCGGCAATACTGCCAGTGGCAACTACGGGATCGATCTGACTTTGGGAGCGCTTGTCCATACAACTGCAGGTTGTTACGCAGATACCTTTGCTCGGTTGGTACCAACTCCCCTGCGGACAAGTGCCCAGATGACGGTTGCATTGTGTGCCGAGTTGGCTGCAGCTGGGAGATACTCAGTCTTTGGCATACAGTACACAGCAGAGTGCTGGTAAGAACCCCACACTGCTAGTGAGACTTGATAATAGCTTGAGCTCGACAAGAGTAGCCGTGTTACAAGATGCTCAATCACATGTTACTGTTGATGTACGCCAGTTCTACCCAGGCAACTGACGTGTTGTTACACAATGTAGATATGTATCGCTGTATGTGCCAGAGTTTGCTTTGTCATGCATGCTTGCAGGGGAGGCACCAACCTTACCCTGGCAACAAGCGCTGGCAACAGTACAGCATGTACCATGACCTGCTACCAGATGCCTGTGGGTTATTGTGGTGGACCTCTGGCCAATACCATCTACACACAGACCTTAGCGGAAGTAACATTTCCATCGCCACTGCCATCGCCCTCCCCATCTCCAGCTCCAACAGTCAATTCCACCCTCAACCTCACGTCATACGGTGAGTCATCTCTTTCTATGCTGCGAAAGAATCCTATGTCAATTCTGGCCTGCCAGGGTTGCTTGAGGCCACTTCAAGCTTGAACACTCTGTTAAACCGTTGCATTGTTACTTGGCAGGGACACGGTGCCTGCATGCATCCCTGCAATTCATACATTGTGTGCTCAGGCTGCTGATATGCTCCATTCCAAGCCCTGTACTGATCTGTATGAATCTATACAGGTTGCTATGCTGATAGATTTCCTCCCGAACGCACCATGGCGCTTCTTGAGGCTTCCGCAACCATGACAGTTGACCGTTGTGCAAACCTTGCATACAGCCGAGGCTACAGAGTCATCGGCGTGCAGTATGGCCAAGAGTGCTACGCGGGTGTCAACATCACCTTGCTAACGCGTTACGGACCAGCAACTAACTGCGACTCGGCCTGTTACGTGGATCCTCCAAGGTCTTGCGGTGGTGGCCTCGCGAACAGCTTGTATCTGCTGCCTCCACTGCCTGCCAATGTGACCCCAGCGACAGATATCAACACCGGTGCCGGTGCACCGCCGCCGGTTTTGCCATCACCATCGCCGTCCGTGCCTCCTGGTCAGCTGTCATCTCTCAATATCACTGTCTTGGGTTGTTATGCTGACAGCTTTGCCCTCAGGGCCCTCCCTGTGCTACTGAGAGCCTCAGCAACCATGACAGTTGATGAGTGTGCTCAACTGGCGTACTCCAGCAATGGTGAGTTGCTGCTAGGGGTTATGTTGTAGTCCATCAAGCATACTGCGCAGCTGTAGGGTTTGAGATAGATATTGCACACATATCTAGTGCATTGGGATGGTTCAACATGACATGTCTGGACCCAGTTAGTTGATCAACTGGCTGATAGTTGCTGACAAGCTCATAGCCTGCTGACCGTTCACTGACTGGTCATGGGCTTGTCTGCCCTGCTGTTTGAGTGCAGCTATGTACACGGTTGTTGGCATTCAGTATAGTTCAGAGGTGAGCCATAGCAGTGCAAGACGTATGCAATGCTACATGTGCCAGTCAGATTTCAGTACAAGTATAAATAGCAGTACCCTTGTACGGCCTGCAAGCTGTTGTACAGCACGTAGAACCTAACACACATCCACAAACGAGCACTCCCCATGTAAGTGCAGCCCTCCCTATGTCATATGTTGTCTGGCATGATCTCATGGCGATCTGTCTTTGTCTGACGCAGTGCTATGCCGGAAAAAACGAGACAAGAGCTTTGCAGTATGGGCCATCAAC